>JAJJWW010005001.1:72500-203147 GCA_023531295.1 Papaver armeniacum
CTTCGAATTGAGAGAGATATTGAGAGAGATCAAGAATTCTCACTATTTCTTAGATTCATGGACCAAATTCGATTCAGTGGGATCTTTCACTCACATTTTTTTCCACCAAGAACGTTTTATGAAACTCTTTGACCCCCGAATTTGGAGTATCCTCCTTTCACGCGATTCACAGGGTTCAAAAAGCAATCGATATTTCACGATCAAAGGTGTAGTACTGCTTGTAGTAGCGGTCCTTATATATCGTATTAACAATCGAAATATGGTCGAAAGAAAAATCTCTATTTGATGGGGCTTCTTCCTATACCTATGAATTCCATTGGACCCAGAAATGATACATCGGAAGAATCTTTTTGGTCTTCCAATATTAATAGGTTGATTGTTTCGCTCCTCTATCTTCCAAAAGGGAAAAAGATCTCTGAGAGTTGTTTCATGGATCCGAAAGAGAGTACTTGGGTTCTCCCAATAACGAAAAAGTGTATAATGCCTGACTCTAACTGGGGTTCGCGGTGGTGGAGGAACCGGATCGGAAAAAGGTGGAATTCTAGTTGTAAGATATCTAAGGAAACCGTAGCTGGAATTGAGATCTCATTTAAAGAGAAAGATATCAAATATCTGGAGTTTCTTTTTGTATCCTATACGGATGATTCGATCCGCAAGGACCATGATTGGGAATTGTTTGATCGTCTTTCTCCGAGAAAGAAGCGAAACATAATCAACTTGAATTCGGGACAGCTATTCGAAATCTTAGTGAAACACTGGATTTGTTATCTCATGTCTGCTTTTCGTGAATACAAGAAAACGAGGAAACCACAAATGCAGAAAAACCCCGGGACCTAGTCCAGATTAAACACACACTGTATTAAGCCGCTACAGACACTAGCCTACTACAAACTAACTTCGGTATGGAATGTAGTTGAACCCCAATCAATCTCACACTGATCCTACAGTTGCGCTCCTTACGTCTATGATCCCAGCAGAATACTACGCATTTGATTCCCTTAGATGATCTCACCCACAACTAAGAGTTGCTACAACCCAAAGTCGAAGACTTTAATAAACAAATCTGTATCACACAGAAAAGTCTACGGTAATATATAAATATGTCTCCCACAAAAATACCTACGATTTTTTGTTTTGTGTTTTGATAAATCAAGATGAACAGGAACCAACTGATAACCCGGACTTATATTCCCGGAGAACAGCCTAGAATTATCAATCACCTCACAATAATCTTAATCGACTAGCGAAAGAAGATATTGCGGAATCACAAAAGATGAGACGAAGATGTATGTGACTTCTTTTATATCTTGCCTATCGGAGAAATCATTTTCAATCCAGTATTATGATTCTACTCGAACACGATAAAAACAACAAGATCAGATCACACAACTACAAGAAAATTAGTATCGTTCTGGCTTCACAATCCCAATGAAGTCTTCAAGTCGTTAACCTACAGGGTCTCGATAGAAACCTAAGGTTAAAGGAGAATAGACTCTAGATAATACAACTAGTATCACACATGAGGTGTGGGGATTAGGTTTCCCAGTTGCTAGAGTTGTCCTTTATATAGTCTTTCAAATCAGGGTTTGCAATCAATGTTATCTTAGTAACAAAGCATTCAATATTCACCGTTAGATGAAAACCTGATTAGATTCAAGATAATATCTTTCAACCGTTAGATTGAAACTTATCTTGTTACACACAAATAAAATGCACGTTTATTTAGGTTTGTGTAACCGTACCCAAACATGTACATATAGTTGGTTTAACAGTAGTTAACCAAATTGTTAGCCATATGAGCACTTTCATATCAACCGTATTCATCTTTACCTCAACTAGTTCAAATGAATCAAATGAACTAGTTAGAGAGTTGTTCAATTGCTTAGATCTTATAGAAGTATACAAGACACAATCGAAGCAAAAACGATTTGATTCACTCGAATCGATTCATGAACTTTATAGCCACGGTTTGCAAATATGCATTCCTTAGTTTATATAAGTTTAAGTTCACGAATAATCGTTTTTTATAAAATAACCAACTTAAGTACGCGGACTTAAGTATCCGGAATAAGTTTGTTTTCAGTTCATAAACTCTAGCAGAAATTCACGGGATGTGAACTTCCGACAGTGTGCGTACTGGTACGCGGACTTTAGTTCCAGTTTTCCTGAGCATCAAAGTACGCATACTTTGGTTCAAGGAATAAGGACTTACACATGTATGATTTACCACACAATGTTTATATCCGACCATGGTTATATATTCAAAACTCTCATCTCAATCATTGAAACATTCTTAGAGGACGTTATATAGTTGTTGTTCACAAACCATTTTTCGTCAAAGCAATTTTCAAGTAATTGAAACCTAATATGACTTTCGTCACTAGTAAAGATGAACTTGGCCAAAGCAAAAGACCAACACATATTTCGAGAAATAGATAAGCAAGCTAAACTCGGCTCGAAATAGAAAATCCGTATGTAGATGGTGGATTTTCGACAAAGGCTAAAATCGTAAACCCATAATTATATGTATTCCTGATCCAGCAATCAGACGAATATTGAGGCTCAGGTCTCTTATCGAAAGCATGAAAGCTCATGCCATAAGAATCTATGAATGAGAATACTATCTTTCAGAGTATACATGGATATGTAGTCTCTCAGCTGAGGCAACAACATATCTCATTAATACTGAGCAATTTCAGTAACTACTTTTACATAGAATCGAAAGATTAGACGGCTCCTAGACAGCTTGCCTACTAGTATAGAGCAATAACGTCTTCAGGATGTAACAATGTTTTCCCTGACTATATGAAAGAAATATGACGCTTCAACGAGCTCATAACACTAGATTCCTGAATAATTAATAATTCTTTAGACGATAGTGCTAGTATAGAGTTATTAATTAATTATTCTCAAAATCAATAGATTCATTAACTGAATCCCTGGAAAATATTCAATATTTTCATAATATTTCGTTACTTCAATTCATGGTTCTTCTCAGCAGAATTCCATGGGTTAGTAATAAATATTCAACGAACGAGCATCTGAGTTACCTTCGAGTAAGCCCTGACCAAAATGGTGTAAATGTATTCGACAATGCATTAACAAACACCTGAATGAACAAACAAGTATTTCAGAATATGACGAGACGATGAACCTATGCAAATAGAAAAACAAAATAATAAAATAATAGTCAAGGCTCTAGGGGACTGGCTCACCGACCGGCCAATCATGCCGTGACCAGTCCCATGCCCAAATTCTATATTTTATCATATTTTATTATTTTCCTTGATCTCATGAAAATCCTTTCATTTGAACAAATATCCTTCGTTTGAGGAAACTCCTCAGTTTCATGGTGTTTCCTTCACACTAAGGAAATAATATAAAATTAGGAAAAATATTATGGGGCCGTGATTATTGGCCAACCGGCCATGCCTTGATCCCATCCAGCCCCACACCTCATGGTTCCTCATTATTTTATTATTATTTCCCTAATATCATGAAAACTTCTTAATCTCATGATGTTTCCTTGATCCCATGAAAAATAATATAAAATTAGAGAAACCCGTGGGACCGGGCCCAAGCTGGCCGGTCATGCCCTAGCTAGCCCCACACGCCCTATTTTATTATTATTATATTTTTCATATTTTCTTAATCCCATGAAATTCCTTGATTTCATGATGTTTCCTTCAAATTTATGGGAAAATACACAAAAATACATAAAATTAAGGAAACTTGTGGGACCGGGCCCAAGCTGACCGGTCATGCCCTAGCCGGTCCCACGAACCCCTTATTTTATTATTATTACTTTTATATTTCCTTAATTATATGAAATTCCTTGATTTCATGATATTTCCTTCAAATTATGAAAATTCTTTTAAAATTATGAAAATCCCTTCAAATCATTAAATAATACATAAAATAAGGAAAAACTCACGAGACAGGGCCCTAGCCGGCCAACCATGCTCAAGCCGGTCCCACACGCCTTATTTTATTATTATTAATATTTTTGTTTCCTTCATCTGATGGACTCTTTGATTTCAACAAAACTCCTTGGTTTCAACAAACTCTTTGGTTTTATCATATTTCCCTAAAATCATGAATATATTATAAAAATTAGGGAAAACACCGTGGGACCGGGCTCCTTGGCCGACCGGCCATGCCTTGGCTATAGCCGGTCCCACACTTCATGATTCCCTCATTTTTTTCAATTATTTTCCTTCATCTCATGAAGGTTTTGACGGTTTCAGTAAAAAACCCTGGTTTCTTCATATTTTCTCAAATAATTGCTCAAATGCACATATGAAAATACTAAAATTCTCAGAACTGAGATACGAACACTTTGGTGACGTGAGCATGTTACCATGACCGACCAAGGTTGGCTTTTTGGCTTGCAAGAAGCCGGTCCCACGTATTCTCATGATTTGACCTAATTTGCACAATTGCACGTATTAGGTCCAAAACTCTTCCAAAAAACTTGGAACTTCATGGAACGATCATCATTCGATCTTGTGACCACCCAGGGACGGTTTCATGACCCCTTGGTTGGTCCCTTATCTCTTCATAATTAATTAGGTTTTATCACCTGAGGTTCAGACGAGCATTATTTTAATAAATGATTAAACCAGCATTTAATCATCCTTTCATCAAATCAACTGGTCTTCAGGAGACCTTGATATTTGCTCACGTGAGCATCTGGGAGCTACATGGTTGATCCATAATCCCATGTAGCCGGTCCCTCCTTCACTCCATGGTTAATTTTCAATAAATTATCAGTTAATCATCAATTGATCAAATTAGGGTTTTGAGTCCAAGGTTCATAATTATAGATTCAAACGCTAATAATTTTACGTTGATCCCTTGATCAACATTTTATTTATCATACTCGGTTCAATTGCCAGTATTCCGATTTAATATTATATTTGGTCATGCTACTATAATTCATCAAACGAGCAATATTTGCTCAGATGAGCAATACCTGCTCAAATCAAAGAATATTGGTTCAACTATCAATATTCAACAATTCATCGAATGAGCAATATCTCACGTTAACTTATTCACACACCATATCTCTGTCTCAACGGACATGTTCAATTCATGAGTTTCGGAACATTTCAAAACCACGTTCGACTCAACAATACAATGACTCATCGTCCCATGAAGTCATGAAGTCAACAACTGACTAAATACACGTCTGCCTTGCAGACTCCACAATCACACGATATCAATCGTGTTACATGGGGGGATATTAACTAGGGTTTTGGTCTGGCGGTCTACGGCACGTGTGTTCATACACACGATGAGAATGTGAGCAAGTCGTGCAATCAGTTGAAGGAGTTAACAAAGTAGTGGAGAGAAAATCAACCAAGTCTCCGCACGTTGAGCAACTGGTTTTAACACGATTTCCACCTCCCCATTCTTTGATCCCATCAACTGTCACACTTCATGAGATCGTGGTTTTTTCAATTCCATCAATATAAATAAATCTCTGAATCATGATTGAAACAAGGAAAATCTCAGGTCAAATCGAAAACACGATATTAACAATCCAACTCTCAACAGAGCAAATTCAATCATTCAGAATTTATCTTATTCTTAGAATACATAACACACCTAAAATCTTCGATCACCATTGATCTCACACATTTCTCAGCTTCCCTCCTACAGATCGACCCATCCTCTCTTGTGACCGAATTTACTCTGGAACGACCATTATCTTGGTTTAGGCCGGAGTACTACAGATTGATCTCTCGAATTCAAAGAACTCCCTTCTTGCAGTGCATCTGTGTGAGGCTAAACATTTCGCTCGGTTCAAGGAGTCTCCTCCGCACGGTCATATCCTCAATTCCGTAAAAACCAGCAAATCGTTTTGCCCCATCTACAGATTGGCGACCACAGTGGGAGATCATTCTCTCGGTTGCAATCTAAATTCTCACAAAGATGGTAGGTCTTTGGTCTGGTTCAGTTAGCAACCCGGATTCAACACCCGGTTCTAATATTGCAAGATCTAGTGGTACTGCTAACGCTATTCCTTCGGTGCAACTTGCCACTACCCCTCCTCCGGTGCAACCTTCCGCTACCACTCTTCCGGTGAAACCTACCACTACCACCCCTCTGGTGCCACCCGCTACTACTACTCCTCCGAACGCTGGTACCGGCATTGGAGCCATCAATAATCCTCTATTCGGTCGGTCTCCTGAAGAAGTCAGAGAAAATCCACCTACCATAGGTGACCTCATGAAAGTGCAAGAGACTCTTGCCAAGAATCAGACTGATATGGCTGCCACTCGAAAGGAACTATTCAACTATCTCAAGACTCTCACAGACAAGATGTCAGAGAAAGCTCAAGAGAAAGGAAAAGTTAAAGAAAAGTCTTCAGACACCGATCCCGAAGTCACTCCAATCCATGTAGTAGATGATGAGGAAGTTCCCAAGGCTACAGATGATCCACCGGGGAAAGAACCATCCAGTTTCATCACTCGTGAGGACCTGGAACGCCTCTTGGAAGATCGTGGAAAAGATAAGACGCCTTTTGTCCACCATCACCAACCTCCATACCCAGCTGCTACGCAAAGGATTCCTCTACCAAAAGGTTATACCTCTCCAACATTTACTCTTTATGACGGAACAGGCAATGCCCGAGAACATGTTTCCCGGTTTCTGGAAGCGTTGGGAGAACATGAGCACAACCATACCGTCCGTCTCAAGGAATTTTCAAAGTCTCTGAAAGGCAAATCATATACCTAGTACAACAACATCGCACCAGGAAGTATCAAAAGTTGGGGAGAAATGGTTAATGCTTTCTACAGAAAATACTTCTTCGTTTCAGAGCAGATCACCCTCTCTGACCTCGGAAGGATGTTTCAAAGGAGCAACGAGCATCCCAACGATTAAGTGAAAAGATTCAAGGTTCAAGCCTTAGATTTCCATGTTCTAAACGTCACATAACAACAACTCATGGATTTGTGCATCAATGGAATGATTCCAGTCTACAGAGCCCTATTAGAAAATCTCAGGTTCCAGACCTTCTCAGAACTTCATGAAGCGGCCAAGAGATCAGCAACTACTGCGCCTGCTTTATTAGAAAGGGCAAAGACTACAAAATCTGAAGAACCACGAGAGACTCGAGGTAGCAGACGTTTAATCAACAAACAATACAACCTCCAACCTTCCAAAAATGTTGTTGCGGAAGGGAACAAACGAAATTCTGAGCCACCGCGCAAGCATGCTTCCTCAACTCCTGCAAAGGCACCAAGGAAAGATAATACGCAAAATCTCGCTCAACACACAGAAGATGATCCAGAGGCACCTGACTTCCCCTGTTCCATTGAGGAAGTTATTGAACTTCTAGACGCTTGGGTTCAAGACGGCGCGATCAAGCTCCCATATGTCAAGAAAGAACCAACTGAAGAAGCCATGGAAAATCCTCGTTACTGTCGCTTTCATAGGTTTGTCAACCATCCCACAAGTGATTGCAGAACTTTGAAGCGCATATTCAAAGAAAAGATCGAATCGGGAGAACTCAACCTGGGATCGAAGGAGTGCACAGAGATCCTCTCCCCGTAAGAACCTTCACTCCTTCGAACCACCACAAAGAAGCAGTTCAATCCTTAATTGAACATATCTGTGAATTGCTATACTTATCAAAATCGCAGAGGGGAGACATGTTCGCTGCACTGAACCACATCGTGTCAGGAAAGCGTTTGTTGATTCAAGAAACATTTCCTGAGCCGCCCTCAACAATAAATGAAGAAATGTACGATTGGGGACTCCTCACCACAGTCCATCTCAAGGGAAACGAGTTCAAACGAGCATTGATTGATGTCGGCACCGCTGTTTATATCATCTCTCTGAAAACTCTCAGAGATGCTGGTATCACACGACAAGAAGCCATTCACGCTCCAGTAACAATCACAGATTATGAAGGAATACCCAGAGATGCTTATGGCCACATCACCCTCAAGGTGAACATAAACTCAGCCTGGACAGAAACAAAATTCTTCATAATTCGAGAAGATCCAGGATACGATATGATTCTTGGACGGACATGGATTCACGCTGGAAAGGTAACACCAACACCTTCAGTTGCACACTTTTCTGTTGAAGAAATCTATGATTCGGAAGAAGAAAAAGAAGATACTTCACCATTCGACTATTTGAAGGAGGTCAGAGCCCTGACAGAGCTAACACAAAAGCCTGAAGAAGATGCAAATGCTTTCATCAGAAGGTTTCGCACCCAGGCAAGTCTCATTCCTCCTCATGTGTCTATATCATCAGTTTTCAAATATGCTTATTTGGTCCAAGGACTTTACTCCGCCAACAACTTAGCAATTACCAAAAGCTACGAGTGGATAGTCTCACCTCAGCAGTATTACACCGTATGGTTACACTCAGAGCATCTCCATGTTGATCACCCTATCAAGAGGTTTATTGATGAAGATATGGCTAGGCACGACAAATTATATGCTGGATACTCTATCCTACACGAGTGTTCGTATGTGCCACAACCATGGAATCAGCAAAAAATATTCAAGGCGCGAACTACTAAGCCCAACAAATTCGAGGAAGGGGATTTGGTTCTTAAGGCAACTAAACGAAATCTCCATTCTATAAGAAGCTCCATTTGGGAAGGACCACTTATGGTTGCTAGGTCCATAACCGGAGGATACTACAAATTGATTAACACAGATGGCAGAACCCTACCAGTAATTCACGAGAATTAGCTTAAGGCATTTGTCTGAAATCATTGGGCATTCGAGGTACTGGACGTTTGAGCACTCATGACGTCTAGATTTGGCATTTAAGATTTTCTTTCATTGTATTTCAATTCCTCCAAAACGTTTGCAATACTTGCAATCAATATTTGAATTCAGCAATTTATCAAAATTCAGTTCATTTTACTTAAAAGAAAATCTCTACTAAATCCAAAACAAAATCCTCAATCATCTACCAATTAGCCAATATCAAAACCTAATAAAAAACCTCACATCTCTCAGAAGTTCGGAAGTTCAAGAGATTATGAAAATAAATTAAAGAAAATCAGCAAAGAAAGACTTTTGCTCCTCTGCATCCTTCAAGACTTGTAAAGTTGCTTTCTCCATGTTCAGCTCTTTAGTCAGCCTGGAAACCTTATCTTCCTTCTCCATCACAACATCATTGGGAAAGGGTATGTTATTCTCACATGAGTCCTTAATAGCATTCATCTTCTTGCGAAGCCACTTCACGTTGAAGCCAAGTCTCTTAGAATTCTCCAAGTTGAACTCCCAATCAAAGAGTACATCTGGAGTCACAGTATTTCTAGCTTTAGTGTATATATCGCTTACAACACACAAGATAACACTTACTTGCATGGTTAAGGAATAAGCACGCTTTGGGTCTCTAGTAATGATGATGTGAACAAATTTCTTCCATATTTTCTCGTACAAGTTGGCATATCCAATAGGAACGCTGAATCCACCCACTAATTCATGATACGGGAGTGAAGCATCAAAGGGAGTATCAAAAACAACTCCTGCACTTGGATACTCATGCAACACTATACGGTTCTAAATTACTGGGACAACTTCTACAATCGGGGCAAGAATTTCTTCAATATTCTCTACTGGTGTTTCGGTTTCTTCTATCACTGAAGCAGCAACAATCTGGGTTTCCGTAACTTCAGTGACAATATTATCATGGCCTTGAAGTGCAGAGATATTTGTTTCCTTATCAATAACCCCGGGGTTGCTCGTTTCATCATTATTGATTCCTTCGTTCTCAACTTCGGTATTTTTTACCTAATACGAAGATTACATGAGATTAGGATCATCCAAACATGAAATCAAAAGAAATCATAAACTACAGCATACAAGTGTTCTAGCATCATCAAGGTTCTTCATTCTACATGTTAGATGTCAACAAATAACGTGAAAGTCACAAAAACACGTTTTACAACAAGCCAGCCTGAGAAGATTTTACACTCCCCTGTACAAAACGGTGAACTGGGAGCAATTGGTGAAGAATAAATGGTTGGTTTATATACCATTCTCTTTGTATGGATGTTATCTACAACATCTCAAAATTTCATAGTAATTGGATAAGCGAGCAGGAAGATGTGGTTGAAACATCGGGCAACATGCAATCTGAAAAAATTCTGGAAGTCTCCTGGAAGTTTACTGTTTCGCCTTTTTCAGGTCCTAAACGTGCTCAAAATTCAAAAATCTTCTTCGAAACGCCTGGAAATTCTCTGGGATTAGGCATACATATGCGGATCACGAAAATCTGACGTCGGACGAAGATTCTATGGCATTTTTGCTAAGAGGCTGAGTTCTGAATTTTCTGGTGACGTATTTTCGGCAAAGCTTTCTATATTCACATGCATTCTCATTCATTCACTCATGAATCAATAAGTTTATGCTCTTATGGATAAAATACAAAGGAAATACTTACTTGGGTGGTCTCTGAAGCATTCGAAGAACCAGAATTGCTCACATTGACATTGACAACACCATTACTTTCATTCGGCTTCAAGCTTTGGGAGTTTCCTTTATCGCCATCCTCCAAACGAGCATCATCAGTACTCTCCACTTCCATGGAGACATTCTCCTGGACATATTCTCAACAATTAGCATTTTTCATCTACAAAGCATCATGGTTCATTACAAGGAGAAATACTTACAGCCTCTTCTTCATCATTCAAATCAGAAGTTGTTTGCCCAGCAGCAGAGAACTGAAGACCGTCAATACTCGATGGAGTAAAATTATGCAACAAAATAACACCTATTGTTTTTACGATCCTAATTGCACGGACAAGAAGAAGTCATGGTAAAAGGTATCAATGACTCACCAAACGAATCACTGGGGACTTTATGGTGTTAGGCAACATCTTATAATTCTTGTTCCTGCCTTCTCCACCATGAATAGTTGCTTCAGTTTCTGAGAGGTATACATCGATTCGAGGTCTTACGTTACGACCGTCTTGTGGAAAGTTTTGATGCAATAATCAAAAGAAAGTTATCATAATCTTATGAAGGCTTCATAAAGAGTACTTACTTGTGAACATCCTGGAGATGTTTTCCGTTTATCACTACCAGGGAAATACTTCAATCTTGGTCGAGTAGCAATCATCTCAGCAGAAGGAGGCTCTTTCACTAAAGGTTGATCAACTCTCACGAAATCGAGTAAACCCTTGAGTTGTTGATCCCAAAAGTTTATGTAACCCGGAGTTACATATGTGACTTTCTCAGAGTTAGGGAACCAAAATTCACTTCCTTCCACATGTGTGCGGTCCAGACGAGTCATGAGTTGTTCAACTAAGGGTTTCCTTCTTCGAAAAGTCGGAACACACTTATCCATACCCATTTGCCGAGCCGCCCTATCAATATTATATTCTTCCACCAAGAATTCGCCATGTATTATGGATATCAGATGACCGGGGGTACAACTTAACATAAAAGACCTCTCGCCGTCATCCAAATCAGCACCAGATTTCAAAGTCATGCTCTCTTCATCATTAAAAGTTCTCAACTGAGAGATGTGAGGGGGAACTGATACCCATGGGTGGAAATTGAATTCAGATTCACGATCCAGAACATCAACGAAGCGAGTCTTCAGTCGAGGTTGCTTTGTAGACCAGCGCATGATCCTGGCATTGGTTTTCTCAGAGAAAACATGACGAGCATCAGTATTCAATCCTTGCAAAATGGTACGTGGAATAGGTGCATAATCCTTGAAGTGCTCCCACATCAGAGCTTGAAGAAACATTGTATTGGCATAACATTCAATCTTCATAAAACCGTTCGAGACACTAGAGTCCATGATCAAGGAGTCCAAATTAGAGTACAAAGAAACCAGGAATAAGCTACCTATTGGGAGTTGCTCGCCCTGAGCCATTTTGATCGCAAAAGGAATCACGAACGGCTTCAACAAGTTTCCAGCATCTTCAAATACATCTCGGGACAGCCATAAACACAAGAAAGCAGCAATAGATAACGTACCGTCAACAGGCCACTCCAGAGGAGTATCTCTTGGCCACCAGTGTATTAACCAATGAGCATAACAACCTTTGCTGCCAGATTCTTTATTGATCTCCTCCATCGTGGTTGTCAAGATGTTAGAGATTGCAACTTCCTCTGGTGAAGAAAGATTTTCAGGAAGATTGCCCATGATTGGAAGATGCAACAAAGCAACTACATCTTCTAAAGTAATGGTGAACTCTCCCCACCTGCATATGAAGGAGTGAGCTAGAATACACCATCGAGCAAGTAAAGCTACAATACCTCGCGCATCATGAAAAATGAATAAATCTCCAGAAGCCTGAATAGCTCGTATTACTCGTGCATCATGCAACTTAGCTCTAACACGAGGAAAACCCAGCATATACCTCGCCCATCCAGAAAACTTTTCCAAGGGCCGTCGAGAAAGCTTGAATTCAATGATTGATGCAGAAAAATATCCTCGTTCGAGACAGAACCGAATAGCTGCCTGAGGAGTCACCAATTTTTTCTGAGTAACCTCTCTGGGATTTATCAGAAGACGAAATGCTGGAGTTTTGAGACGCTTTTCAGGCCCTTGATCTATGAAGAATGCATCCTCTATGTTCGGAACGTTCTTGATTCCAGGAGTTTCATCTTCGCCAATGGAAGTCTCATCCGTGCATGAATCATCCCTAGAGGCATCATTGTCTATATGTGAATCTTCCCTGGAAGCATCATTTTCCACACACATATCATCTCTGGAAGCATCGTTGACTTGAGAATCAGACATCCTTGCAAAGTAGTTATAATGTGCACACAATACTTCGCTTCAGTATACCATTCATACAAGATGCAAACGTCTACAAAATGGTAATTCTCAACTCTTACCTTTTACGATTCCACTAACAATAGTGATAGTAATGCTAGAGTTAACACTCCAAAATCGTTCGTCTCTTTGAAACCTACAAAAACGAACGAAACTCAGATTTTCATAAAATCATGCATATTTCGACTGTGTGAACATTCACTACGGAATTATGAAAACTAAAGCATTATTTCATCATAAATAATTGTCTACTTCTAAGTAATATTACACAAAACTCAAGTTTTGACTTTAAAGAAAATAATATATAGTTTTACATATATATATATATATATATATATATAAGAAAACGTGATTCAATCACGTAAATAATATATATATATTATTTACGTGAGCAAGGCTCATGAAAATAAAATTGTGGACACTCCACGGTTTAAGCAAAAAAAAAATTGTGAACACTCACGGTTTTACATAAAAAAAAAAAAAATCTTTTCCTTCGTATCGTCATACGACTTCGAAACGAAGGTTTATTCTAATTTTGTGAAAACTCACACATTATAAGATAAAGTTTTGATTTACATGAAAGCTCATAAACAAAATTTTATCACTGGACACAAGTTCATATATATAAAAAAAAAAAACTCTTTCTTCGTATCATCGTCATTCTTTAAAGGGAGGGTTTATTTCGGTTTTGTGAAAATTCACCTTTTCATGATAAAACTTTGGTTCACATGAAAGCTCATAAACTTAGTTTTATCACTGGACCTAAATCTTCATATATAAAGAAAAAATCTCTACTAGGTCAGGGATTATTAATGGGTTCTCAAACTAACGATGAAACGAACATACGTTTTCTAAAATAAGGGTTTTCAACAAACTCACAATCGTATATACACATACATATAATTTCAACATAATCAAAGCATGAACAACTCATGAACTCATGTAAACATAAAAAAAAAAATAAAAAAAAATCCGCACCTAGTCGGCGCCGACCGGACGGTGATCGGACGGCGACGGCGGATGAAGGAGCTCCGGTGAATTTCTTCCTCCTCCCTAGCATGAAGATGATGAAGGGATCAAAGCACTGGTCGTGGAAAAAAAAGGATTAATTCCTTTTATACCAAATCTTATTTTCAAAACCTAATCTCACAAGGATTTCCTTATTGGGCCCGACCCGAGAATCCTAAAACGACTAAGGTCCCGTCATCAAAATCAGCGGTTCAACACCAATTTATGCTCATTAAATGATGCTCTATCATGCCACTGGAATCTTCATTCAAGTCTTGGTTTGCCCGCAATATCAAAATCCGGTAAGGTCTTATCTAATAACTGAGTCCAATTTCTTATATTGTTTGTGACCGGAAAATCACCATTCAGTGCTGACTGAGGAACATGACTGTCCCTCACTAAGCAGGGGACTTAATGTAGATGGTGGATTTTCGACAAAGGCTAAAATCATAAACCCATAATTATATGTATTCCTGATCCAACAATCAGACGAATATTGAGGCTCATGTCTCTTATCGAAAGAATGAAAGCTCATGTCATAAGAATCTCTGACTGAGAATACTATCTCTCAGAGTATACATGGATATGTAGTCTCTCAACTGAGGCAACAACATATCTCATGAATACTGAGCAATTTCAGTAACTACTTTTACATAGAAACGAAAGATTAGACGGCTCCTAGACAGCTTGCCTGCTAGTATAGAGCAATAACGTCTTCAGGATGTAACAATGTTTTCCCTGACTATATGAAAGAAATATGACGCTTCAACGAGCTCATAACACTAGATTCCTGAATAATTAATGCTCCTAGACGATCGTGCTAGTATAGATCTATTAATTAATTATTCTCAAAATCAATAGATTCATTAACTGAATCCCTGGAAAATATTCAATATTTTCATAATATTTCGTTACTTCAATTCATGGTTCTTCTCAGCAGAATTCCATGGGTTAGTAATAAATATTCAACGAACGAGCATCTGAGTTACCTTCGAGTAAGCCCCGACCAAAATGGTGTAAATGTATTCGACAATGCATTAACAAACACCTGAATGAACAAACAAGTATTTCAAAATATGACGAGACGATGAACCTATGCAAATAGAAGAAAAAAAACAATAAAATAATAGTCAAGGCGTTAGGGGACTGGCTCACCGACCGGCCAATCATGCCGTGACCAGTCCCACGCCCAAATTCTATATTTTATCATATTTTATTATTTTCCTTGATCTCATGAAAATCCTTTCATTTGAACAAATATCCTTCGTTTTGAGGAAACTCCTCAGTTTCATGGTGTTTCCTTCACACTAAGGAAATAATATAAAATTAGGGAAATATTGTGGGGCCGTGATTATTGGCCAACCGGCCATGCCTTGATCCCGGCTGGACCCACACCTCATGGTTCCTCATTATTTTATTATTATTTCCATAATATCATGAAAACTCCTTAATCTCATGATGTTTCCTTGATCCCATGAAAAACAATATAAAATTAGGGAAACCCGTGGGACCGGGCCCAAGCTGGCCGGTCATGCCCTAGCTAGCCCCACACGCCCTATTTTATTATTATTATATTTTTCATATTTCCTTAATCCCATGAAATTCCTTGATTTCATGATGTTTCCTTCAAATTATGAAATTCCTTCAAAATTATTGGAAAATACACAAAAATACATAAAATTAAGGAAACTTGTGGGACCGGGCCCAAGCTGGCCGATCATGCCCTAGCCGGTCCCACAAACCCCTTATTTTATTATTATTACTTTTATATTTCCTTAATTTTATGAAATTCCTTGATTTCATGATATTTCCTTCAAATTATGAAAATTCTTTTAAAATTATGAAAATCCCTTCAAATCATGAAATAATACATAAAATAAGGAAAAACTCACGGGACCAGGCCCTAGCCGGCCAACCATGCTCGTTAGGTCCCACATGCCCTTATTTTATTATTATTAATATTTTTGTTTCGTTCATCTCATGGAAACTCTTTGATTTCAATAAAACTCCTTGGTTTCAACAAACTCTTTGGTTTTATCATATTTCCCTAAAATCATGAATATATTATAAAAATTAGGGAAAACACCGTGGTACCGGGATCCTTGGCCGACCAGCCATGCCTTGGCTATAGTCGGTCCCACACTTCATGATTCCCTCATTTTTTCTATTATTTTCCTTCATCTCATGAAGGTTTTGACGGTTTCAGCAAAAAACCCTGGTTTCTTCATATTTTCTCAAATAATTGCTCAAATGCACATCTGAAAATATTAAAATTCTCAGAACTGAGATACGAACACTTTGGTGACATGAGCATGTTACCCTGACCGACCAAGGTTGGCTTTTTGGCTTGCAAGAATCCGGTCCCACGTATTCTCATGATTTGACCTAATTTGCACAATTGCACGTATTAGGTCCAAAACTCTTACAAAGAACTTGGAACTTCATGGAACGATCATCATTCGATCCCGTGACCACCCAGGGCCGGTTTCATGACCCCTTGGTCGGTCCCTTATCTCTTCATAATTAATTATGTTTTATCACCTGAGGTTCAAACGAGCATTATTTTAATAAATGATTAAACCAGCATTTAATCATCCTTTCATCAAATCAACTGGTCTTAAGGAGACCTTGATATTTGCTCACGTGACTATCTGGGCGCTACATGGTTGATCCATAATCCCATGTAGCCGGTCCCTCCTTCACTCCATGGTTAATTTTCAATAAATCATCAGTTAATCACCAATTGATCAAATTAGGGTTTTGAGTCCAAGGTTCATAATTCTAGATTCAAACGCTAATAATTTTACGTTGATCTCGTGATCAACATTTTATTTATCATACTCGGTTCAATTGCCAGTATTCTGATTTAATATTATATTTGGTCATGCTACTATAATTCATCAAACGAGCAATATTTGCTCAGATGAGCAATACCTGCTCAAATCAAAGAATATTGGTTCAACTATCAATATTCAACAATTCATCGAATGAGCAATATCTCACGTTAACTTATTCACACACCATATCTCTGTCTCAACAGACATGTTCAATTCATGAGTCTCAGAACATTTCAAAACCACATTCGACTCAACAATACAAGGACTCATCGTCCCATGAACTCATGAAGTCAACAACTAACTAAATACACGTCTGCCTTGCAGACTCCACAATCACACGAGATCAATCGTGTTACATGGGGGGATATTAACTAGGGTTTTGGTCTGGCGGTCTACGGCACGTGTGTTCATACACACGATGAAAATGTAAGCAAGTCGTGCAATCAGTTGAAGGAGTTAACAAAGTAGTGGAGAGAAAATCAACCAAGTACCCGCACGTTGAGCAACTGGTTTTAACACGATTTCCACCTCCCCATTCTTTGATCCCATCAACTGTCACACTTCATGAGATCGTGGTGTTTTCAATTCCAGCAATATAAATAAATCTCTGAATAATGATTGAAACAAGGACAATCTCAAGTCAAATCGACAAGACGAGATTAACAATCCAACTCTCAACAGAGCAAATTCAATCATTCAGAATTTATCTTATTCTCAGAATACATAACACACCTACAATCTTCGATCACCATTGATCTCACACATTTCTCAGCTTCCCTCCTACAGATCGACCCATCCTCTCTGTGACCGAATTTACTCTGGAACGACCATTGTCTTGGTTTAGGCCGGAGTACTACAGATTGATCTGTCGAATTCAAAGCACTCCCTTCTTGCAGTGCATCTGTATGAGGTTAAACATTTCGCTCGGTTCAAGGAGTCTCCTCCGCATGGTCATCTCCTCAATTCCGTAAAAACCAACAAATCGTTCTGCCCCATCTACATCGTATAATCAAAGTCTATATAGCAATACGACTTTTGTCTCAAGATAACAGATAGAGTAGATAGACTTTTGAGTGATAGATAAGTTCAAGTCTCCACATACCTTTTTAGTCGTTGAAGTTCCACCAATTCCTTGAGTAGTTCTTCGTCTTTGTATGATGATCGTCATGGAGTCTAGAGATCAACTACACTTTCTATCCTAGTCCAAGACTTAGCTATAAGTAGAACTTATAGTTTTGGCAACTAAACTTGACGACAATCTTGATATAGCAACGCTTACGAGTTCGACCGAGCAGTGCTCTAACAATCTCCCCCTTTGTCAATTTTAGTGACAAAACTATCAATACATATGGAATACAAAAATAAATAAATAAACTTTTGTAGCTTCTCTTCCACATGCCTGATCCTCTTGGTTCTTCAACATTACTCGAAATCTTCGTCACTTCCAAGTACTCCAATGATTCCAAAGGTTGTAAGTTTAGCATCATCATTGTTGAAAATTCGTAGCTATAACAATGAGAAAACAATAATTCTCAATCATTGTTTCACAGTGTCATAGTATTATTACACAGCATCAAAGTTCAATTGTATAATAACTTCGACAACAATACTATGGTGATATGTATCTCTCCCCTTTAGTCAATACTCCATCTCACATGGAAACCACTCCCCCTTACATAATGATCCGAAAACAATATGTATTTATAGTGTGAACTACACATTAATTCTCCCCCTTTTTGTCAATAAAATTGGCAAAGGTACAAAAACTAGTGGGATCCTAATGAAATTTCCATAGAGACAGTTCATGACCAAAAGAAAGCACATATCAACTTATCAGATGATCATATAGCCGAAGCTAAATGCTTTCATCAAGGAGTTTATAAAGATAAAAGATAACCCCTATAATATTCCACAGCCGCACTCCCCACAAAGATTTGGCAATTAAGCACAAGTTCAATTAAGAACTCTCCCCCATAAAATGTCATTCCCGAAAGAACAACAAGAGCGACCTTACTTTCATAAAATAAGAAGGATTTCTTTGGATTATTACACTAAGCAACTTAACATAAAATCAACCTATTGAAACAAATGCAGAATTGAAGTAAACACTTACTGGGGTTCCAAACTCAATTGCCCAAAAGATCGAGATAAGCACAGGGGCAAGAGTTTTAGGAATATCTAATGAACCAAAAAAACACCAATAGACTGCCTTAAGTGTTCAAATGTAGCAGTGTTTAATGGTTTGGTAAGAATATCATCCAATTGTTGTTCGGAAGGCACAAATTCCATATTTATGATACCATTTTCATAGAGATATCGAATAAAATGGTACCTTATATCAATGTGCTTTGTTCTTGAGTGCTCAACGGGATTCTCAGTGATTCGAATCGCGCTAGAGTTATCACAAAAGATCTTCATTATTCCAGTATCAATTCCATAATCAGCTAACATTTGTTTCATCTAGAGAAGTTGAGTACAACATGAGCCGGCAGCAATATATTCTACTTCACATGTGGACAGGGATTGTGAATTTTGTTTCTTGCTATGCCAAGCCACAAGATTCAGTCCTACGTAGTATAAATCCCCTGATGTACTTTTTTTTGTCTTCTACACATCCTGCCCAATCAGCATCAGAATAAGCAGAAAGGTCAGTGTTAGTATCAAAAGTGTAAGATAGACCATACCCTACCCTGTGATTTACATATCCTATGATCCTTTTTGCAGCTGCAAGATGAGATTCCTTTGGGTTAGCCTGAAATCTAGCACAACAACCAACACTAAAAGCAATATCAGGTCTAGTATCTGTAAGATATAAAAGGCTACCAATAATAGATCGATGCATTTTTTGATCCACATTTACTCCCTTCTCATCTCTGTGTAGTTTACCAGTGGTGGCCATAGGTGTCAGTTTTGGAGTTGACTTATCCAGACCGAACCTTGAGACAAGATCCTTAGCATATTTTTCTTGAGATAAGTAAATTCCATCCTTATGTTGCTGAATTTGTAATCCTAAAAAGAACTTTAATTCACCAACTTTGCTCATTTCAAATTCTTTGCCAAGATTGACTTGGAAATCTTTTGCAAGTTTCTCAGAAGTTGAACCATAGATGATATCATCTACATAAACTTGATCAATGACAACATATTTCCCATTCCATTTGGTAAACAAGTTTTTATCAGCTCCGCCTCTCGAAAAATCTTTCCTAAGAAGAGAGGTAGTAAGTTTTTCGAACCAGGATTTAGGTGCTTGTTTTAACCCATATAATGTCTTTTTAAGCTTTAAGAACATGATCTGGTAAATCAGGATTTTCAAAACCCTTAGGTTGAGCGACATAGACTTCTTCCTTTAAATTTCTGTTTAGGAACGCGGATTTTATGTCCATTTGAAACAGCTTAACCTTAAGAAAACAAGCATGAGCTAATAAAAACCGAATGGACTCAAGGCGTGCCACTGGAGCAAAGGTTTCGTCAAAGTCGATACCTTCAATCTATGAATATCCTTGAGCTACAAGTCTGGCTTTATTTCTGACAATTGTGCCAAATTTATCAGACTTATTCTTGAATATCCATTTAGTACCAACAATATTGATATTGGAGGGACAAGGTACAAGTTCCCGTACGTCTTGTCTTTGAAATTGATTTAAATCTTCATGCATTGCATTCACCCAAAAGTGATCGCTAAGAGCTTCATCAATATTTCTCGGTTCTACTTGTGAAAGATAACAACCAAAATTGCAAATATTTTGAAGTTGTCCTCTTGTCTTAGAAGTAGAATCTCTACCTCCAATAATACGGTTGGGATCATGATTCCTTTGAACCCAGAGGTGTCGAGGAGGGACGCACTCTTGTTCATCAGGAATAGTCTGATCAGTGCTCTTCTCCTCGTCACTAGAAATTTCAGGATCAGTAACAGTTGGAATGACTTCAACTGATTCTGAGATTTCTTTGACTTTCTCAATTGTCTCAGTCGGAGGCAATTCAGCAGGAGGATTATCATGACGAAATTACTAATATCATCAATAATAACATTAGCGGATTCCACCATAACTTGGGTTATGAGATTAAACACTTGAAAACCACGACTATCAGAGGCATAGACAAGGAAGATACCTTCATCACTTTTAGTATAAACTTTCCCTCTCTGTTCTCTATCTTTTAGAATGTAGCACTTACTTCCGAACACTCTGAGATAGTGCAAGTTGGGTTTTCTACCGTACCACAACTCATAAGGAGTGTTTAGGGTTTTAGACTGTAGGTAGACACGGTTGATCAAATAACATGCTGTAAAGACAGCTTCTCCCCAAAGCCTTAACGGTAAGTTTTTGTTATGGAGCATTACCCTGGCCATTTCCTGAATGTTCTTGTTTTTTCTTTCTGCAACTCCATTGGGTTGAGGAGTAATAGGTGGTGAATATTATTAAATAATCCTCAGTTCGTCACAAAATTCAAACACCTTAGTGTCCTTGAATTCAGTTCCACCATCGCTTCTAATTTTCTTTAGTTTGTGACCTTGTTTGTTCTGGATTCTTTTAACAATAATCTTGAATTCATCAAGGGTTTCATTCTTATGAGATAAAAATGCAACCCAAGTGAATCTGGTGTAATCATCTACTATTACTAAAGCACACTTCTTACCAGTAACCTCGGGTTGTTGAATAGGTCATAAGAGGTCCATATGAATTAAATCAAGTTGAGCTTTAGTGAGAATATCTCGAGATGATTTATGGTGAACTTTCGTTTGTATACCCTTTTGACAGGCACCACATACACCATCAATCTTTGCATTGATTTTGGGAACACATCAAACAAGTTCTTTGTTAATGATCTTACTTAGAAGAAGATAATTGATGTGACCAAAATGCTCATGCCAAAGATGTGTAGATTCCACCTTAGTCAAATTGCAACAGTTACTGAACTGAGTATCCAGAAGATAACAGTTGTTTTTACCACGAGTTCCCTGAAAAATTACTTTCCTAGTTTTGTCTACAATGTCACATCCATTCACATCGAAGATAACTCTAGATTTGACTAATAGAAAGAAGATTTGCAGTCATACCTTTTACGTACACCACATCATGGATTTCAGGAACGCCGGGAAGTTTGATCGTCCCCTTCTTGCTTATGTAGCAACAACTCCCATCTCCAAAAGTCACGGGACCTCCTTCATAGTCATTTGAAGAAACAAACCACGTGAGATCACTTGTCATATGTCGGCTACATCCACTATCAAAAAAACATTGAAAGAGCGATGTTGATTTTAAAGAAAAAGCTCCTATACTAACACTACTATCCTGTTTAGAATTTCTTGTTAGTTTTATACATCCTTTTAGAGAAGAAAACCGTTGTTCAGCTTTCTTATGAAGATTACTTGCAACTTTTAGGCTTTTCCGAAAGGACATATAAGTATGTTGAAAGTGATTGTAAGAGTCACAGAACATACAAGGACCAACATCTTTAATCTCGTAAGAGTGGTTCTGAGTACTATCAAGTTTTACAAAGCCTGGACCTTGTTTATCATCTGACTTATGACTATTCTACAGAGAAGAATAAACAGATTTATTCAAATACATTGAAGGAATTTTGACAGACTTCAAATCCTTATACAATGCAATTTCTGCAACAAGATCAGTGTTGATCCGGATTTGTTCATCCAACTTCTTCTGGAGAATAACTAGTTTTTCAGAACTTTCCCTACAATCAAAATTTATCCCTGGTAAAGCGTTTATAAAGACTTTACTGTCCATAGAGTCAGATCGCTACAAACACAAACTTATAAGGTCTTTAAATGTGTTTGCCTGCTCTAATACCAATTGAAAAAGCGGGGGTCTAACAGCCACACCCAATATTTCGCTTAGCAATCTGTATAGACTAACTCCAATATACTTTTAAGAGAATCAACTAGACAGTCAGACTCAATCTTAATAAAAGTATATTAAAGAGTTATATCTCACCTTCTCGATTCAAAACTTACTCAAGCAAATAGAAATCTGCGAGTCTAATTGAATACAAGAGAAATCACTTGAACGGTACCAAGGACCAAAGTTCAAGGATCAATATATTTCAATCAACAACCAAAGGTTGGATTTCCCAATTGATCGATTCAACGCACAACCTGTGATATTTCAATTATATAACAAAATATAATGTGGAAAATAAATAGCACAGACACCATAAGTTTTGTTAACGAGGAAACCGCAAATGCAGAAAAACCCCGGGACCTAGTCCAGATTGAACACACACTGTATTAAGCCGCTACATACACTAGCCTACTACAAACTAACTTCGGTCTGGACTGTAGTTGAACCCCAATCAATCTCACACTGATCCAAGGTACATTTGCGCTCCTTACGTCTCTGATCCCAGCAGGATACTACTCACTTGATTCCCTTAGCTGATCTCACCCACAATTAAGAGTTGTTACGACCCAAAGTCGAAGACTTTAATAAATAAATCTGTATCACATAGAAAAGTCTACGGTAATAGATAAATTTGTCTCTCATAAAAATACCTACGAGTTTTTGTTCCGTCTTTTGATAAACCAAGGTGAACATGAACAAACTGATAACCCGGACTTATATTCCCGAAGAACAGCCTAGAATTATCAATCACCTCACAATAATCTTAATTAACTAGCGAAAGAAGATATTGCGGAATCACAAACGATGAGACGAAGATGTTTGTGACTTCTTTTATATCTTGATTATCGGAGAAATCAATCTCAATTCAGTCTTACGATTTTACTCAAACACGATAGAATCACACAACTACAAGAAAAGTAATTTCGTTCTGGCTTCACAATCCCAAAGAAGTCTTCAGGTCGTTAACCTACAGGGTCTCGATAGAAACCTAAGGTTAAAGGAGAACGGACTCTAGCTAATACAACTAGTATCACACCTCTTAGGTTTCCCAGTTTCTAGAGTTCTCCTTTATATAGTCTTTCAAATCAGGGTTTGCAATCAATGTTCGCTCAGTAACAAAGCATTTAATATTCACCGTTAGATGAAAACATGATTAGATTCAAGCTAATATCTTTCAACCGTTAGATCGAAACTTAGATTGTTACACAAAAATAAAATGCACGTTTATTTAGGTTTGTGTAACCGTACCCAAACATGTACATCTAGTTGGTTCAATAATAGTTAACCAAATGGTTAGCCATAAGAGCACTTTCGTATCAACCATATTCTTCATTACCTCAACTAGTTCAAATGACTCAAATGAACTAGTTAGAGAGTTTTTAAATTACTTAGATCTTATAGAAGTATACAATACATAGTCGAAGCAAAAACGATTTGATTCACTCGAATCGATTCATGAAATTTATAGCCACGGTTTGCAAATATGCATTCCTTAGTTTATATAAGTTTAAGTTCACGAATAATCGTTTTTAGAAAATAACCAACTTAAGACTTAAGTACCCGGAATAAGTTTGTTTTCAGTTCACAAACTCCAGCAGAAATTCACGGGATGTGAACTTCCGACAGTGCGCGTACTGGTACGCGGACTTTAGTTCCGATTTTCCTGAGCAGCAAATTAAGCATACTTTGGTTCAAGGAATAATGACTTACACACGTATGAGTTACCAAACAATGTTTATATCCGACCATAGTTATATATTCTAAACTCTCATTTCAATCATTGAAACACTCTTAGAGGACGTTATATAGTTTTTGTTCACAAACCATTTTTCGTCAAAGCAATTTTCAAGTAATTGAAACTTAATATGACTTTCTCACTAGTAAAGATGAACTTGGCCAAAGCGAAAGCTTACTAACACATATTTTGAGAAATAGATAAGCGAGGTAAACTCGGCTCGAAATATCAAATGTGTATAATCAAAGTCTATATAGCAATACGACTTTTGTCTCAAGATATGAGATTTAGTAGATAGACTTTTGAGTGATAGATAAGTTCAAGTCTCCACATACCTTTTTAGTCGATAAAGTTCCACCAATTCCTTGAGTAGTTCTTCGTCTTTGTATGATGATCGCCATGGAGTCTAGAGCTCAACTACACTTTTTATCCTAGTCCGAGACTTAGATATAAGTAGACTAGAAATCAAGACTTATAGTTTTGGCAACTAAACTTGACAACAAGCTTGAGATATCAACGCTTGCGAGTTCAACCGAACAGTGCTCTAACAATATTAATAAAGGGAGAAGATGTATGTATGACATGTGATTTATAAGTTTGAATAAATGTCTCTTTAGTTCATTGGAATTAAAAAAAAAAAGGAGACAACAAAAAGATTCATCTTAGTTCTTGTTGAGCCTTGCTCCAATATGATGAGTTACTTATCAAAAATTAGGTTTTGTAAATTGTTTTTGGATCACTATCATCTTTGTCTTCTAAAGCACCTAAAATGCTCGCCAACTTTTGTTTGACTATGGTGTTACCATATCTTCTGTAAAAGTCCAAAAATTAATGACTTGATGTGGGTATCAACTCATTTTATGCAATCTGAAGAAGTTTTACCCCTATATGACTTATAAGAAAGATATGATAATAGGACCCATGTGGACTTCTATTCAACAAGCTAAAATGAACCTTTACGCTCTATGATGAAATTATCAAATCATAAAGTTGATATTTAAACATAAGATGAAAATTTTCTATGAACAAAGTTGTTTTCTCCGAGTCTTTTCACTTTTAATTCATATGTCATCACCATCTACTCTAACAAAGCACTCTTTCATAGAAGACTTAATTTATATTTTTAGAATATGCTTTGTTAGAAACCCAGAACTTCCTTTTTAAAAGACTGGATAGTTTCGAAACCGTTTCTTGCAAGACTCCTATATGGAAGGTTCTCACTTTTATAAGTGATGAAGATGTCCTGTCTCTTCATACCTTCTCATTATTACTTGAAAAACTTTTGTATATGTAAGGACCCTCAAGCTCGTCAACGCTATTAGACCAGTCACGAGACGATTTAACCACTAATGACTCGATTAGTTTAACACGATCGATAATTAATAGAAATTAATCAAACAACGATTTAGATTCGAAACTAGTACCACTAGATATATCTCGAAAAGTTATGTGAAATAGACTACTCGAGCGTGTCATTCGGATACCGGACGAAGAAGATATCACTAGATTAGTACGAAGGTGTTTATGGGTGAAAACTATTCCTGCCGGATTTGGTAATTTGGGGTGTGTGGATGAGGAATGAATCTAAACCCTAAACAAATGCACTTCGTGGTGAGTGCTTGTAGATTCGTAAATCAATCTGTGCAAGTCCGGCCTAAACCAATAAATGGCCGTTCCAGACTTGTTTCGGTCACAAAGTGAAGGAGATGGGGTTGATCTTATGAGGGAAGCGAAGAAGGTGTTGAGATTGTGAAGGTGTTGGCTTGCTTATGACTTGTAACAGAAAGGTGAGCAGGCTTACGATTGATGCAAGTAGGCTCTGGGTGTTTGAATACGTTTTTATATTAACACTTGGTTTCTGTCTCGTATGGACTTGTGTTGTTTCTCCTTGTTTGGAAAATAGGGAGGAGAACCTATTTATACAAGTCTTTTAGCCTAACCCTCGTATCTCGTGGGAAGTGGAGAAAGTAGAGTGATGGAGTAGTGGATTAATGTGTTAGTGTCACACGACCAGGCTTGCCCACTTCTCCCATCATCACTTAACCGTCCATGACTTCGACACGTTCTTGTGATGGCGCATTGTGCGCCGCACGATGTAAACCTCCAGACCAATACCCCGCATGTATCCCCAGCTTTGTGACATGATTGATGTCCTGAATGTGGATCGTGGGACCCACAAAAGGTAGCATGTAATGCTAAATTGAATAACTGCGTTATTCAGAAGTTGATACTTGTGAAGTATCATGTGTATTTTATGCAGTATCGCATCATGGTCTGGTAAAGTGACGGGTGGTGATCACCATGACGCCTTACTGACCAATTAACTCCTGACCAGGGTTGTATAACCAATCCGGTGAAGATGGACAGATGAGATGATCTTTGAGACACTCATCTGCGACCGTTGATGAAATTAGGGTTTTAGAGGAGGTGCGCAAACATCCCTCTTCAGCCTGGTCGAATCCAAGCTTGGGATACGATTTTGGCCAGGCCGATCGTACATGCGTGTAAATGGCATGACGGTGTAGGCGCCTATATCCCATTACCTCACAAAAGTATGATCCGGGGCCACTCAATTCGTCCAAGTGAAGTTGAGTGGTCGAGATCAATTTGTGACAGTAAAAACTAGTGCCGCAAGAGCCGCACATCACGCCATCTTCGTGCGCGCGTCCAAGACAACCAATTTTCTCACGGTCTTGGCCGATTGGTCTCGGGAATGTAGGTGGTAGGCTGGTGTTCACGCCTATACCGATCGTCCCATGAAAACGTGATCTAAGCCACTCAAATCGTCCGGTGAAGTTGAGTGGTCGAGATCAGTTTGCAGTTTTGGAAGTGTGACCACGCTAGTTTGGACGCGCGTTTTGGGATAGCCAGGCATGATATTCCTTGGCCGATCAGGTGAGGGGATAGACGGGCCCACGGTGGTCATGCTAGTATGGCCGGACCTGCTTAATCTAATCTCGAACCCTCCATTCGTGCCGGAGAAGATGGACGCTCGTGATGCTCAAAACCCTAATTTTGGTTTTCACGGCCTTGTAACCATGCTTTATTCTGGCATTTAATTGGGATCACCAACCATGGTTGGTCCTGACCGATTGTTCAGGTATGTAGGCGGGCCCACGGTGATTGTGTTGACATGCTCTGGGCCCTTTGAATCTACATCTACACCCTCCATCTATACCTGCGAAGATGGATGGTTGAGACTGTTTTGCGACACATGTAATATGCCGCAAACCCTAATTTAGGGTTTTCCATCCATACCGCTCTGGTTTGGACGTTTTGGCAAGCTATGCCAATCTTGGAGGCCGACCATGCGGGGTCCGCATTGGTTCGGCAGCGAATATTTCATACCTGCTTGGGGGTTATGGAATTGATCTGGGCCATCCAATCATGTTGGTGAACTTGGATGATCGAGATCATATCCGCATCGATACGGACAAAATGTGATGCTCAATCGGGCTAGTATAACACACCGAGAGTTGCTCAATCGGGCTAGTATAACACACCGAGAGTTGCAACTGCACGGGTATTTCGTACATGCTTTCATTATATTGCTTGGAGGTTCGTGTTGCTTTCGCCGAGAGCAACACTAAGTCGTCATGCCGCACCGATAATGAGTACAGAAATACAAGGATGCTTACGCATTAATTAATAATGCTATAAATTCACGGGGTATATGGGATTGTTACTACATGCTCCAACTCGGATGAATTTTGTGTATTTAATTCACGTAATGGGATTGTTGCCACATGCTCCATTCTAGGTGAATTAGTAAAGTGAAGAAGTATTCAACACTTATTAATGGCTTTATCTTTTACAAGATGTTAGCGCATAATTTTCTGGTTTTTACAATTTTAACCTTAAATGAAAATCCACGATCAACAGAAGGGTAAAATTGTCATTTCGTGGATAAACCGCCTGGATGCCATTATCAGTTTCTTGGGTGCCTTTATCATTTTGGTTGGCCTTATCACCAAAACAAGGTTTTAAAAATCGTACGAGTTACGAGTCAACTCGTACGATTCGAGTCATTTTTTTGGATTTCGATTCGACTCGTGCTGGTGAATCGAATCTTCACCTGAATCGTGAATATTCTTTTTTTTATATGCGATTCACAACTTTCGTGTAGATTTACACTTCTTAAAAATCAAATATAAAATGAAAAGTTAAGATAGGATTCGAACCAGAGACCTCTGGTGCCCTCGTATGGGGTCATAACCACTGCACCACGTTCCGCTTTTGTGAAATACAATGAAACCATATAGGTTTTATAATAAAATTGGCTCACTAAACTTGATTATTTATTAGCAAATATACGATTCAAAAATATCCATGAATCTACGATTCACGATTCAATATACGATTCGATTCTTAATATTTGAAAAACGATTTACGTTACGATTCACGATTTCACAACCTTGCACCAAAACGTGTCGAGAGAAACTCGTTTCTCTTTTATTCTTCTCTTTCCTTCTTCTTCCCTGTTCTTTCTCTTCTCATATTTGTCGATTTCAGTTCAGATGAACTGAGTACTTTTATGTGTGAGTTTTCCAGAGAAAGTCGGGTAGCATGATGAATCGATGAAGATGAGGTTAGAACTGAGATTGTTTGAGTTCCAGGATAAGAAGAAGGTGATATTGATGGTAAATTGAAGTTAGGGTTTTCTAAAGTAGGGTTTGTGTAGAACCGGTGAGAATATAGTGTTATTAATGGATGAAGAGAAGAGGGGTTGTTGTTGATTTGATGAGATGAAGCTATTCTGATGCTGAATCGAAATCAGGTAACTTAGGGTTTTATTAATTCAAGAGTTTATTATTTGATTTGTTTGATTGGTTGAATTATTATGATGAGTTTGTGTGTTGATTGAGGTCTAGATGGTTCTATAGGATTTAATTTTAGTTTCTTTAAGATAATGGAGTTTCAAGTTAGGGTTTTGACAAATTGAAGTTACGGATTAGGTTTTCTGAGATGAGGATTACTGATGAAGAAGAATTGGGAATTGGGTCTGTGAAGAATGAATTGGAATCCAGGTGTGTGAATTAGAAGAACAAGTTTGTGACAGGGATTGTGTAAAGGGATACTGTGTGAAGGTTTTGGTACTGTTAATGAATGGTATGTCTGTGAGTGAAGATGAATCAATACTACAAGTGTTGAAGTTGGTGTTGTCGGGAGATGGAGCCGCAGGTGATGAACATGAAGGAGTTAATGATATTATTGAGTTGTGCAATTGAATTGTGATGTAGAAAACATAAATTTTGATAACCAAGGATGAAATTGAATGGTGTTGCAGATATGAAGATAAAGAGATACTGATGATTGCAGGTGGAAGCTGAACTGAAGTTTAGATGTATGAATTAGGAATGTGTTAGCTAGTTCAAGTGAAAGAAGATGATGTTGATGTTTTTGTGTAGAATAGTCGGTGGAGATATGAGATGTGATTTGTGAATGAATTACATGTGATATGAAGAACAAGTATGGATTCTAGCTAAAGAAGTGGATGTATGTTAGAAAATGATGTGAGGTTAGCAGAATTGTTGAGATTCAAGAATAAGAAATGAGGGTTGTAATTAGGTTAAGCTGTAGAGTTGTATTGAAGTTAGAATTGTAGTTTTTGGTTCATGTCTTGTCATGTTCTGTGTTGCACCTTGATTATGCATTAGAAGTTTGGCTTAGGCATTTGGCCTATTAGTCATCCTAGTCAGATTGGCTGACAGACTCAATTCTTAGTTGACTCAGGATATCTCACCGAGTTGAATCGGTTCGACTCAGTTGACTTGACCATGACTTTTTACCCTGGACTTTGACCTTTGACTGGACGTTGACTGTTAGTTGAACCATTTGACCATCAGTGACCGTTAGTTGACCCAGTTGGGTCAGCACTTGTGGATGGTCCGAGTCTAGTGAACTTGGGCTTAGTGCCATGTATTCTTAGTTTGATGTTTTGGACCCTTATAGTTAAATTAGCCTTTGGTTTCTTCTACAAAGTTGTAGATATTCTTAAGACATATATAATGAACTATAGAACCAATATAATTGAATTAGTAAACTTTAAATATGCTAAAGATAGATACTAAAAAGGTGTAGAACCATAAATGGACTTAAAACAATTAGATAGTTCACTTTGTCTTTAACTAAAGATTTGTATGAAAATGTGTATGAACCTTGTATGAGCCTTTTGGCTAATCATTAGACTACTTGTGTGATTAACAGTTAATCTTTATTAACAACGATCGATCTAAAGAATGAACTAGTGGATTATGGATCTCAAGGTATGCGAGGCTTGTCATCAAAAGAGGTGGTAATCGATAACGAACTCTCTTGTATTCATTATTGCTTTACAAATCTATCTTTTGTGAAATCCATGCATATGTTTGTTACTATATGATAGTGTATGCATGTATTATCCGTGTGTAATAGTTTTCTTTTACATTTTGGGATGGGCTTGGATCTTTAGAAACAACTAATATCTGTGTTTTGGGAGTATTTACTTATCTTCAAAACGTGATTCTTTCCATTGACTGGAAAGTGGTTACAATCTTTATTTATTGTTAGCATGAAAGGGAGAAGGTTTCCTTTGATTGGTGTGTGATGTGGTTGCCCAAAAGTTATATCTATATTTATGCGCTAAAGGAGTGAAAATTGCTGCCAACTAATAAACTATCTAGGTGTGTGCTCGTGTCACTGAATATTATTTTCCCTATTTCTGTACGGGCAATGCATGTCTCATACATGGATGTTTAATGTTCTTTTAAATTACTCTCAAAAGCCATTATATTATGTTTTGGTGTTTAGAGAGAATGATGTTGGGAATATTATATATGATTGTTGGATTTACACGTGGGCGGATTGTGGGCTCTCCACTGTGTAAGCACTTCGATCGGATATAATGTTGTTACCATTTGTTTTCTTTGAATACTTGCTATGTAGAGTGCGCGTAGAATAAGGTACTGGTAAGGTACATATCGTTTATGACTTGAGGACGGAAACCTCATGGACGCTTTGATGATCATTGAAGAATCCGCAACATTCATGCCTTGCTACTCCGAAGGAAGACGTCGCTCAACTATTATTTATGTTGTGAATGTTTGCCGAATGATTGGTTGGTAGAACTTTATATTTCAGTACAATTATTATTTTATTTATGCTTTATATGTTTCCAGTTTTAACGGTTTTTCAGTAAAACCTGCATTGTCTTTAAATCATTCTAGTGATTACTTGAAAGTTAGTTGTTATTTCTACTGGGAACCCCTTTTAGGGATGATGTGCTCACTCATTCCCACTTTCAGTTTCAGAGACAGATCAAGATATGCACGTGGCGATTAAAGCTTTGAGGAGTTGGTTTCGTTAGTTGGTTAGCTTCCGCTATGATTATTTGGTGTTTATATTTTATTTGTAAATCAACTCACTATTAATATGTATTACTTGAGAGGAGTTCTTGTATTTATTTCAGAGAGGGTTTATATTCGGGTTAATCTTTGTTTAGAACTTCTTTCTTAGTGTTTTAAATAGATGTTTTAAATCGTTAGTGCCTCATTTTATGGTTAATATCTTGGATTAGTCAGCTGCTAGCTTAGGGGGCGCTACAGTATATGTCTTCTTCTTCGAGATTTAGCTCTCAAAAAAAAAAATGTATGATAATATTGCTTCCTATTAAGAAAACTCGTCTTGAATTTTATGATCGTGAATCAAGTTTTTCTCAAGAGCCAATGATAATCATGAAATCGGTTTTGATAATCGTCTTAATGAGTTCTCCCTAAAGATGAGTCTGATTTTCAATCAAGTTAAGTCCTTCGGGGTTGATCTAAATATTTTCTCAAAAAGAGTTCAAGATAAGTACGTGATCACAAAATCCAGCTTGGGAGCTATTAGATGCTTATAGATATATTGAGTATTATACTCCTAAAATCCCAGAAGATTAGTTAACTCCTTGTAGCTAGAAATTTATTCTTATTGTTTTAAAGAGGAAAAAAACTAGTATTATGAAGAAGTTTATATTAATATTTTCTTTACGTTGTTACTTCTTATCATCCATCATAGTTTATTTCGATGATGATATTTGTAATACTTGATTTTTATTGATTATTCTATGTGTATTGCTTATTTTTCATGAGATGGTTCTTTGTTTTATTATCACTACACCAAATCAAGGATTTCCTAATTTTATGTTGGTAACTCAGATGATCAATTATAAAGGGTTAGCAAATTGAGTAATAGTTACCATAGTTAGGAATTAATTCATAAAAAATAAATAACAATTCAAAGTGTGAGATCATTAGTTATACATATCTAACACACTTTATATTAAATCAATATTACAGCTATATTTACTCAAAGTTGGATGTACACAAAAATGAACCCCATATTAACTTTTTGTCATTTTTATTAGTAACGCATTTGCACATACCTAACACAATGATTTATTTTGAAATTATGAAAAAGCAAAATATAATTTAAATTTTATAAAATCTTTTGTTTTGAACCAATTAATAGTTTTAAAACCCTAGAATAACCTCAACCCAGAACCAATAATGTGGGAACTAATTAATTATTTTTGTACCACAAAATAGCCTCAACCCCACAAACAATGATATGTGAACCAGATCATGAATTTATCTATTTCTTCAATATCGTTTTAAATATGGACTCTGGATTATAAATTGGATCGGCTTTATTATCGGAAACCTATGTGTAGGCATATGTAGCTCAATTTGATCATGCCATCATGACGACTCAAAAAAATTATGAGTGACTCGAAACCTACCAATTTTGTCCACTTACTTTTATTTCCTCATTCTCGTTTTAAAAATGGATTCCCAATTGGGAATTAGATTAACCTTATTATCCAAAACCTACTACTCGGTATAAACATGTGTAACTCAATATGATAATGGCATCATCACGACTCAAATTTGTTTTGTTATCGAGTCGAATATTCCATTGTATGTAACACAACCAGATTCGATGAATTTCGCACTATGTAATGGATAAAAGCAGTTGAATAATTTTGAAGTGCAGATGTGGAATCCAAGCTAAGCTTGAGGTTCCGGAAACCCCGAAATGAGTAGAAAGAAAGATGTTTTTCTTTTCTTGTTAATCAAGTTTATAATATGGCATAACATAAACCAAACAATATCACTCACCAACAATGTGGCTTAACATAAATAACAAACCAAAGAAACTAGTTAGCAATATCAAAAAGACTAACATAAAGGTACACTAACAGAAGGGAAATAACCCTAAGTTCTCCATCAAAAGGGAATAAAGTCGACAACATTACCAAACAATGGGTACAGTGCCATGGTCATCCCCATACCAGTAGTTGAGGGATCCTTAACAATCTGAAAATTAAGAGAATTAAGAAGGTCATATTACTAATCTGAGTGAAAAGATGAGCAAAAAGAAAGGGGAAAAAAGTAAAGAAGACTATAAAAAAGCTAAGGAAATTAAAATTCTTACATTGAATCCGATCTTATGAAACACAACCAATACTCCAGTGCAATCGGCTGGAACGATTGCAAAAGCAAAGACAACACCTGAAACATCAAGGGAGAAGTGCCTATCATTAAATCACTGCAATAGCTAAATAGACAATCTACGGAAAAAAATATAACTACATCTTTGTATAGTTTTTTACCCTTTGCTCGCCCTAAATCCAATTCTCTTCTGATCATTCGAGTTGCAACCTTGTGAAAACGGAAATCTTTAGGAACAACCACATATGAGATCGCGCAATACATAATATCATCTTATGGGTCGGGAACTCAAATGGATTTCCATATCCGAATCGAGATTCAAGAATACTAATAAAAACATAACTGGTTGAGAAGATTTGCTCATCTCCTATGACAACAAGACACAACTTGTAGCTTTCAAAACCAATTTTGCTGGATTCGACGCTTCTTCTAATTTTTATAGTACTCGTCTCTCACGATCAATTGAGTCTTCTTATTTCCACAACCTATATCCATACTCTCATAATATGAAACTGCTTTCATATATGTTGGTGCAAGATTCTCATTCTGATGGGTTCCCTCTCACGGAAAATTCTCCAGATATCACCTTATTCATAATATCATCAAAGTCTTGTTCAGTTTTTGGACAGAAAGGATCCAAGTAGCCTGGTTCACTTTCACCACTAAGTTCTCTCTCACTTTCATTGCTTTGGGCCCTGAATATTAGCAAATCATCATATATTAAAAGATACAAAAACTAGTAACCTGCAAAGGAAGGACATATAAGTTCGTATAGTTGAAAAAGATAATAATTACTTAGTAGAACAAGAACGGTGAACAGCCTCATGGACAAGTAACCTCCTGATGTACATCAGAAAACAAAACCGTGAGAAGCTAAGGAAGCCAATAAATTATTCAAGTTCAGTAGAAAAAGAAAACCATGATACAAGTTCATGATAAAATCATAAAATCATGATACAAGTTCCATCGGAAAACCTCATTCATCAGTAGAAAAAGAAAATAAAAAGAAGAAGTTCACATGAGAAGAAAAGAGATAACACTAGTACTTACTTAGTAGAACAAGCAACACCACCATGGACTAGATTTTTTCTTTTGTACATCATATAAGAAAAGTTCAGAATCTAAGAAATCCAATATAGATCATTCATGATAGAAGTTTCGTCAGAAAAGCTCATTCATCAGTAGAATAACAAAAAGAAAAAAAATAGAAGAAGTACACATGAGAAGAAACATACTTGGACGATAACTGAATCCTTGATGAAAACACAACTCTTCTTGGGTAGACCATAACAGTAAGAGAACTTAATTTCCCTAAAGGTGTTGTTGCCATAAATTTTCCTGTTGTTAGAAACATTTTTCAGAGCTTATAGTGCAATATTTTTTTCCAGAGCTTCTAATGTAATGGAGGAATAAATGTTTTCTCAACTCTATCCTTCTCTTTCTCTCTTATACTAGCAAATTTAACCATGATTTTAACCACCCACCCCGACTTAACTACGATTAAAATCTTTTCTCTCTATTATATTGTCCAATTTAACTATAACCACACCCACCACAACTCTTAAAAAGATGTTTTCTCTCTCTTATGATAGACAATTTTAACTGTAACCACACCCCACAACGACTTAACCATGGTTAAATCTTCTTCTCAACTCTTTCCTTCTCTCTCTCTTTTAATGTAACCTTAACCATGATGAAATCTTACAACTTAATGATGGTTAAATCTTTTAACTTAACTATGGTTAAGATATTTTTAAATTTCTAATTTATTAAAAAAAAGGGATGGCGAGAGAAAAAGTAGTGAACAAAAAAAGGGATGGCGATATTCGAACCTAACAACTCTTGTTTACCATATTACATTATTAACCAACTGCACCATGCTGGTTATTGGTGTTACAATGCACGTATTTATAATTTATCCGGATCCATACATCAAATGCTCAACTTGGCCTGATATATTTTTTTTCCGTATTGTTTAAGGGTAGTTCATTCTCAATGTCTTCCGGCAAGTTATCTGCACATTATTATGTGTGTTAATACGACATTTTTTTCATGGATTTAAAAGCTATTATTCATCAGTTTATGAACTACATCGAGATATTTCTTGTTATCGAATTCTTTCTAACATCAAGTTTTTGGACGAGATATAGTTCATCTTTTTTTTTTATAAAGCTTATGTTATTCAAGGATATAACTATCAAAATATTGACTTACGATTAGAGCCGATCCAGGGCCTACAAGGTCTATGTGTGAACTTGATCACATGGCCTATTATACGGTAAGAAAAAAAAAACCCGATAACTTCGTAACAACTAGAAAACAAGAATACTTTGTTACCGAAATATGATAAGGAAATCTCAAAAATACCCAAGGGTTATACTGTAATCATAAGATAACTAGTTTTTCATTTTCAAGAACCTATGATGAATCATAGATTTGTGATCAATTTTAATTTATGAAAATAGTAAAATTTTACAATTTGAAGGTAATATATATGTATATAACGTATACAATATAAATCAACAAACTAATAAGTGGCTCGACAGAATAAATCATAGCATAACACCTTAAATGATCTGACTTCAAATCAAAGGGCAATTAAAAAAAGGTTTGAAATATAACTCGCGAGATCGGGGTATATCTAAAAAAAAAAAAAAAGAGAGAGAGAGACCGGGGTATGTCCAAATTAATAAAACAAAATAGGTTCATTTAAAAGTAGATTTGAAAATCCTTATATCCATATAATTTTAGCAATGGTTAAATTATCGTTACTTAATTAGAACTAATTCATATGATTAGTTTAAGTTAATATAATTAGATTAAGTTAAGGGATTTTTTGATTAGGGTCACATAAAAGTGACCAGAGTTATGTTTGGGTCGCCATATTTTTTTTTAATTACAGTTCGGGTCGCAGGACCGTCATTGACCGTCTTAACCATTCAAAAAATAGTTAAATATTTAAAAACGAATTTAGACATAACTTTTAATTTATTACCCAACCATACCCTCTTTTATTAGAGCATTTTTTGTAACCTACGACCACCTTTGCTGGTTTTGAAGATCCAAGTGGTTAAGTATGACAATTGGATGGTTTTGAAGCTCCAAGAGGTTAAGTCTGACAGTTGGATACTTTAATGGGTATTCGTTATCAACCCCATCACTGATTACAGTGTGTTAAATACACAAATTTTAGAGCACGAAGTACGTAGATTTTAATTATAAGAATTCCCTTTTAATATTTATTCGTTGTTTACCCATCACTATTGATTACAAACACAAAATTAAGTTTTCATGATCCATGGTCAATATTCTTGTACATTTATTTCATGGTTGTTGGTGTTAATATTAAACATATTATTAATTTATCAGCTCATACATCAAATGATACAAGATATTATTTTTTTTGTGTTGCTTAAGGGTGGTTCATCCTCAATGTCTTCCGGCAAGTTAACTGCACTTGATTGTATTGTTTGTATTCATACAACACTTTGTTCGTGGATTTAAGAGTTATTCGTCATCATTTTATGAAAGTTCAATTGCATTTAGATATATTTTTTTACCCGATTCTTTCTGACATCAAGTTTTTTTGATGAAATAACTCATTTCTTTTTTTATAAAGCTTCTCTTATTCAAGAAGATAACTATCAAAAAATTTAGCTTACGATCAGAGATGATCCAGGATCGACAAGGTCTATGTGCAAACTTGATCATATGGCCTATTATACGATAAAAATAAAAACAAAAAATCCCCGATAATTTCGTAACAACATGGAACAAGAATATTTTGTTGTCGAACAAAAGGAACAAAAGTATGATAAAGAAAGCTAATAAATACTCAAGGTTACACTACCATCATACTCGATTTTCATTTTCAAGAACCCATGTTGAATTATAGATCGTAATCAATTTTAGTTTATGGAAATAATAAAACTTTACAGATTAAAAGTAGTATATGTATATGACATATAAAATATAAATCAACAAAGTAATAAGTGGATCGATGCATTGAATCTTAGCATAATACCTTCAAGGTTTCTGACTTCAAATCCAACATAATAAAAAGAATTAAATAAAACAAAATAAGATCATTTTGAGGTGGATTTGAAAACCTTTATACTTTCCACCTCCATCACCGCGAACTCCAAGCGGGTTTCCATGTAAAATCCGAGATTCAATAAAACCAATAGCATCATGAAGAGAAAAGATGTTCTCATCTCCGATTACAGCAACAGACAAATTGTAGTTTTCACCAGCCATTTGGGAGATTGCAATATTTCTTTTGAATTTATGATACTCATCCATAGCGATCATCTTGGTAGACTTCTTATCTTCGGACCTGGTATCCATACTCTCATCAATAGCCACTGCTTTGATCTCTGCCGCTATAACATACTCTAGATCATGTGTCGCATCTCTTCTAACGAATTCTCCTGTCATGACCTTGCTCATAACATCATAGAAGTGAGGTTCACTTTCCCCACTCAGTTCTCCCTCATTTTTAAGAGCTCTACATCAACAGATCATAATATTATAAACCTTAAACCATCAGAAGATAAGAAAACAAGCACTAGTATTTGAAAATAAGTGACAAAGTTTTATCAAGATCGATCTTTCATCAGTAAAGAGAAAAGAAAGAAGAGAAGAAGTGATGAGAACTTACTTAGAACTAAAAGCATGAACAGAACCATGACCAACCATTAGAGACCTGCTGTATCAACATACAAAACTAAACTAGTTAGATATCAAAATTTTGTTAAAGAAAAAAAAAAGAGAAGAAGTCATGAGAAGTACAAAAACTAAGTTTCATCAAGATAATAAAGAAGTTTCATCGAGATCATAATGAAAAAAATATATTAAAACAGCCTTACAGGTACCCCTATTTACGATTGACTGCCACCAAAATGTTTTTACTTGGATTTTAAGCTGGGTTACACAGATGCGGACGCGAACATGGAGACACTACAAAATTCTCAAAAAACTAGGACGCGGACGCATATATAAATATTTTATTTACACATTATTTATATATATAATTATATGTATTTATACAACAAAGTCAAGTGTTTCGATCCAAAAAATTAGAAAATAATGCTACATGTGTATAAATTTCAAAAGAAAATGAGAGATCGCTTGTTTATACACGTCGAAGGTCAAGCAATTATCACTATTAGACACATGGCACAATCAAAATGCATTCTTAGAACAACACATGCCCAACCAAGGATATATGTGATGTCATTTCCAATTACAAAACCCTAATAAAGACTTAAATGATTGATCTAAATGTTTGTTTTTTCTTTATTTAGTTAATAATAAAGAAAAAACGAAAAAGAAATGTTTAAATAAAGGAAGAAGTTTAAATAAGACGAAAAAGAAAAAGAAATGTTTAAATAAAGGAAGAAGTTTAAATAAAAACGAAAAAGAAATGTTTCAAACATGAGTCATCAGTGCGTCCAAATAAGACGCGCGTGGGACGCGCACATTGATACGTTGTGTCAGCGTCCAGCGCGCGTCCTATATACGACGCGAGTCGGACGCGGACACGACTCAAGAAAAGGAGCGTCCGTACAACCCAGATTTTAAGTATTTGATGGTTCACCATCACCAATCGTGAACATTTACCGTAGATTTGTTTTACCATCACCACTTTATTCACTCAACTTGTTGGATATAGATCAATTCATTGTGTGGAAATACTGTTCTATGTTTACTACATAACATATTAATTCAATATTGATCACATGTTTAAGTTTAAACATGTTATTCTTTCCCATACAGGCAAGAGGAAGACTTTTTTTTTTTTTTCGAAAGAGAAGTTTATATTAAAAGGAAAAAGAAGAAACCAAGGAACAATCCAAGGTCTAAACAAATTACATACACATTAGAGTTTCCAAATTACTCCAAATTAGACTAGGATCAACATACTTGAAAGTATCATTATCGCAAGACCATAAAACTACCAACTGTTTAACCAAATCAATATTTTCTTGCACACAATTATGACGACCTCCAAAGACCCTGCCATTCCTTTCCTTCCACAAAACCCAACAAATCGCATAGTGCAATATTTGACAGACATGTCTTCTTTTACCACATAAAACATTAGTTGCCCAAGCTTCAAATAATTGAAGTAACGTACTTGGTAAGGCCAAGCAATTCTAAAAGTTGCAATGAAGTACTTCCAAATCTCAAAAGAGTACGTGCAATGAAGAAACATATGGTTCGCAGATTCCCTAACATCATTGCATAAGACGCATTGTTCACTTTCTATGCCTACACCACGATGGCGCAACATATCTCTAGTTGGTGGAGAGTCATGAAAAGTAGCCCACAAAATAAAACTCACCTTGTTGGGGATATGAGCTTTCCTAACAGAAGTATTGAAGCCGCAATCATCCAAATCACCTATGAGTTTCTCATAACAATTCGAAGTACTTAAGTTTTCCATAATCTCCATTTTTTCATCCTAATTGCTCATTCATATTTAAAGGCCTCTTGAAATCGCAAACCAACTCTCCATTCACAATCATGTCCGATACTGTAGCATTGTTCATCCTTGCCGCCTTGAAAACAACCGAGAAAAGATCCTTGTCATTGTGTGAATAGTGATGGAAAAATAGAATGAATCCTCGTGTATTCCACAGTATTGATCTTCCCTGATCCATATTTTTATGTATTACTGTGAGGTTCCGTAAGTTTTTCTTATGTTGAGCACTATCGACTAAGTTGATTATCTTCTTATGATTAACTAAGTTGTTGCTCCATATAAAATAGAACGGTCAACTATGATGCACCGATACTGATACGTGGATACTGATACGGTGACACTGATACGGGGATTCGTCAATTTTCATAAAATGGGGATACGGGATACGGTGGGATACATGTATTTATCAAAAAAATATTTAATATAATAATAATTCACTCTACTAAAAAATCATAAAATAAAAAAATCCCATAGATACTATTTTGATTATTAAAGTGAGCAAATATTAAATTTTCAGCATTTTGGGTTTTGGTCTTACTTATGTTAATTGAATGGATAAAATCACATGTACTCCGATTTCTCTCTAAAACAACATGAAAAACATGACTGTCCAATAAGCCTTAAATTTTTCTAGCACCATTTTTTTTAAGCACCATAAAAATAAATACCAAGTCTTTTTTCTTTATAGTCAACAAGTTATTATGTTTAGATATAATTATTCAATATGATCATGATTACAAATAACTATAAATATTTAGAATTTTAGATTTTATGTATAAATTTATAAATATATAGATTTCGTATAAAAAAATGTTAGATTATAGGAAGTATCCCCTTATAGAGTATCTGAGAGGTATCCCAGAGTATCCCCTACCCTTTTTGTAATTAAAAAAAGGTGACACTTTAAATGGAGTATCTGGTACGTATCCCCAGGTATCCCCAAGTATCTGATACTGATACGGCGCCGATACGGATACGTCACCAGTTTTGAAGTATCCGTGCTTCATAGACGGTCAATGATTGTCCATTTTTTTTACATAGAACACTAACCATTAGTCGTCCCGGGATTCCTATGGGAAAAACCGCAACACCTAGCCCTTCCTCAAGATGACGTGTAAAGGCGTTTGGGAACCCATTAGGAAGGTCCATAAGACCCGGTCTAAGGTACTTATGTACCTCTGGTATTGTTCTTGCACCTACTGATTTTGGACAACATATGAGTACTTGTGTACCTCGTTTGTTTTCGAACCAAAACTGAGAGACTTCAACCACTGCAAATAACAAGCATTCACCTTATTTCCCGAGAAATCGGGGAAAAAGACAGTTCCAAGAGAGTGCTATTGATGATTGATCTTAAGATGAATCATATATTCTTTTGGTCCATATTTATAATCAATCTTATTAGGGACCGTAAAAAATTGGAAAAAAAACTTCGTACTTGATATCTCCACTATTGGTAATATTCTTTTTGCAATTTTGACTTCACCGTGGGTATATTTGATAACGATATATGTGATTGTGACAGAGTACTAAATATCCTTACCGTATTTTCCATACATGTTCCCTCCCCAGTTTTTACAGGTAACTAGTATGTGATGGGTATTCGTTGTTTGAACGGGGAGCGGATGGGATTCAAGGTCCCCGCAATATACCCGTCTCATTGCCATCCCTAGCGCCTCAAACTAGCCAGGTAGCCTCCAACTAGCTAGGTTTCAATACAACAAATAGTTTATTGTGGATCGGGTTAGAAAATACTTTTTTCGAATGCAATGGAAAGATTTTTGAATAGATCGACGATTAGCAAAGTTTTACCCTAATTTTCCGTGTGAAAAAAAAATTATCACCGGGGAAGAAAGAGGAAGACTGAAGAAATATGTTTGATTCGTAGTTGTTAATTGAGCTTGAAAATTTTGTTGATATGAAATGTGCAGTACAAAAATGTATGTTTAGAGAAGATAAAACATGATTTAACACTTTTCTTGTTTATTTCTTTCTTTGACTACGTGGAAACAAAAAAACATTTATTTCCGCCAGATCTTCTACACCTGAAGTAAGCTGTTATTCAACTGTTAAACGGCCGGTAAAGTAGCATTTTCGCTAAAAACTGTTAAATCGAAGACGTGTTGCTTAGAGAAAAAGGGCCACATACTGTATACGATGGATGTGTCCCGACCATATCGTAGTCGTAACAGTTCAGCATCATCGGAGATGTCGTTCAATGGTTAGCCACGGTAAGAACGAGGTCATGGCGTTTTAACTCGTTACGGTTCGGAATGGTAGGATATATTTCCAAGACGAGTTAAAACGCCTGTTTCCACTTTTTGGTTATGCTATAAGCCTTTCTCAACCCTAAATTCTCTTTGTGAAATGTTGTAGAATTTCGATGAAGCCGAAGTTACGGTAATTTAAAATTAGTGGTCTTTTATATTTGGGCGTTTAGGGTTTTATTTCTAATGTTGTTTTGATTGTTCCTAACATCCCTTTGCAGTTTTCCTTTACATCTTTCTGTGATCAAAACAGAGGATTTAGAGTGAAAACTTTTGTTAGGACACCGATTTTATGTTTAGGCTAGACTTACTTATTTTTGCACTTGTTTTAAGGGTTTTAGCAATTTTTTGTTTTTGTTTTACAGCTTTCTCTGATCAAGACAAACCTTACTACAAAAGTTTAGATACATTCAATTACTACAAAAGTTTAGCCTAAGAGTAATTGAAGTCATGTTTTGGTGGATAGACTCTGATGCATGTATTTTTTTTTTTTTTAACGTCATTTTTTTTTTTTTTTTTTTTTGCCAATGTCAGTTAATGATGGTTTACAAAAACTGAGAGTTCGTTTACAAAAACTGTTGCTGAGACAGTCCCATGGACTACGTTTTCATGAAGTTACAACTAGAATGTGCACTTACCTTGAATATTAATGCCATAATTTTTTTCCTAAGTCCCGTGGCAGGCATTTAGAAGGGCTCTAGTAATCCCACAATTGCTCTTTATCTAGAAGAAAGATTCATTCTCCTTTGATTTAGAAAAGAGCAAAGAACAGGACAAAAATCGAAAAATGAAATAACTCTGAAGACATTTGGCATTTGAGAGAGACTTCTTACATTTGGCGTCGGACTGACTGACTGACTACCAAAAAACCAGTAAGTTTTCATTTGGATCGATTAAGTTAACCTCAAGGTTTACTGAAGAATATGAATCCACAACCTCCTGTTATTTGGATTCCATTTCAAGGGAAGAGAAAATGGTACACCAACTTTGTAGGAGCAAAATATACAAGGAACACGTGTCCAAAGATTAGATAAGAAGTATCATTGGTTAGATACAACATTGTATAGGAAATAGTTCCACTTTGCTAGCTCTTATCCTAACTAGTCAGCCCTAAGGGCATTATTGTAACTCGTGTATATTCCTACCCCTTTATAAGGGAAAGAGAGAGATGTTTGTGGGGATCCCTCTCCTTCTTCCCACAACCTAGAGCTAACAAGAACTCTATCCCCTTTAATGGAGTTTGTATGTAACACTTCCGATCATAGTGAAACCCGTGGATGTAGGCTTCATTAGTGGCCGAACCACGTAAAAAACCCTTGTGTTCATGTTTACTTTGATGCATTTTGCTTCTCACTTGTTGGTAGATCTTGATATTAGGTGTTAAGTTTTATTGGGTGTGGTTGTTATATTTTTAGCAACTACATTCTGGCGCCGACTAAGGGGACAGAGAGTCTCAAATCGTAGTTTTTAGCTTAGAAGTAGTTACAAATGGGTTAGTGCCGATCTACCGACCGCCGAGTGTTGAAGTGTGAAGGGTAAATATGGGCTTTATCAAAGTAAATCGGTTTCCAGACAACAAACAGCGAAAAAAATTGAGGGGAGAAAACTTGGAAGTTACGTATGTGAAGCACAGACGAGTATCGAGAGAACTTAAACCAGATTGGAAACGGAGATACCATCAACGAAGAACAGATCGAAACAGGACAAATCTTCTTCCTTATCTTCTCTTTTATCTTGTTCTTGAACGTTGAGATTTGAAAGTTTCAAGTTAAAAGATTCTCAAAAGGCGTTTTATAAAACCTAGGGTTTGTTCTTGAGCAACAATTGGATTTTCTTTCGATTTACGTTTTGATGGGAGATTTGCTATCAGCAGATCTTGTTTTACGAACCCAATTAAGCTATTTTGAAAATATTGAGTAACAAAATCTTTAGATGATTTGGGGAATTTTACGAATCATTTCAGCCGAGACTTTCATGTCTTATGTCTTCAACTGAACGATACAGTTGCTCTTCTCGGCTATTCACTCAATTTATTTGTTGGTGCAGCGATTCTATTAGCCACGATGTGGATTCCGTCTCTAGCCATAACCGTCAAGAGTCACAGGAGGATGAAATCCGTGAAATCACCATCAACTTAATCGGGTCTCAGCAACTGAATTCGTAGGAGATTTGTCACGAGACAAGCCGCCGCAGCTTGAACAAAGCTCTGGTTAGCTGCTCGCATCATCATTATCCCGTCAATTTCCACCTCGGATGAATTCCAGATTATAAGATGCAATCGCATCGTCGGCTACTTAGGGAATATATTTCTCGGGCTTGCTCGTGAGAGTCAAATTCGGGGCATCGAATTCTCGTTCTTTATGTGATTAAAAATATGTAGAGTCACAATCAAGTTAATCGGGTCTCAAAGATTTAGCCTCGTAAGAGATCATCATCGGGACCAAACATTTGACTCAATCAAACTTTTTAACTACGTCGATGTATAACATCAATCTCAGTCCGGTCATCCCCGGGTTCATCGGCACATCTCCAATCAATGACCAATTCAACCAAATCTGTTCATAGCATCAATGGGAATTGCAAAGCAACTCGCCTTCGTGAAATCCCACATCGGGCGAATTAGTTAACCTACTCGGATCAAAATCATCTCGTGCCGAGTCAAACTGGAAGAATACCAGCAAACAGATCGGACCTAGCTACATCGGCCAATTCCATACATATGCAAGCTTATCTCGGCCAGTTCTTATCTCGGGTCGATTCATTTTATATCGGACGAGATGCAAAGCTTATCTCGGGTCAGTTCATCCCATATCGGGACAGATGAACTATATTGGACAAGGCAATCGCTTCAGATCATCTCGAATTCAGCAACTCGGGAAGATTACAATTGACTCGCGTCGGGGAACTCAGCTGGGGAAAATTGAGACGGTTCGTTGCGAGGATAGCACACCTTCATCGGGACATTCATCTATAACAGTGGAACATTCTTACCTCTTTAATCCCCATTTTGAAAGTTGTTTTGATGGATGCTATTTAAAATATTCTTCATATAATTCCGGGTACAAGGGCGATTGGCCTAGTCAAATACAACTCGCCTAGGAAAACATGAATAGTTCTTGTTTTAGAACCTAAACCCTTGATGTTTGGCATACAAATGTGAATTGCTTCTCTCGCCTCGTAGCTATGAATTGCAGATTGTCAATCTTGACTTAATATCTCGTCGTCGTAAAATGGTACTGAATGAGAAATATGAAAGATATTTTAGGAGAAGGTGATGTCTCACAATGTAGTTTAGGAAGAGACCATCCAAAAGATTGTTCCTGGATTATCTACTATAAACCCTGACATTTCATTTATGTATTCTCCCTATGGCGTGATCGGATTAGGAATTGCATTTGAATCCTTAAAGAGACCAAGTACAAATCTTCGGGATTGTCATCATTATCGTTTATATTTAACCGTCATAATAGCCGTTTAAATCATTGAAATGCTTGATTCTTATATATATCGTCAATATACTTGAAAGCATCCCTGGTCATGAAATTCTTATAGTGTTAATTTTATATCCTAACCAAGGCATCCATAATAATACCATTTATAGAGGTCATCTGACGTTTACTAACCTTGCTTACCTGAATTGTAAGTTGCAGGTACATCAATCAAGAAGCAGAATGATATTGACATTGTGAGCACGAGCCTCGGCGATGACATAGACTCCCGGGAGGGGCAACTCTGCTCATGGAGACGATACAACCCCCTCTGACCAAGCTGCCTTGGAAGTACAGATCGCGTCGTAATGTGTAGCTGATATTCATTCTCAACTATCAGGAAAGAAAGAAAATGATGAAGGAATTAAAATTTCTTTATTTGAATATTGAACCTCCGGCAAAGTCAGTTCGGGAAGATACTGTTATGAATCATCACTTTGGATCATCTGTCTCGCACCAAAATCATTTCTGCACTCCTGCGTACAACCTTTAGCTCAGGTCTCACCAACTTCTGGTCACTACCCTTCATTGGGTGAAGAACTGCACACACGATCAAATTCGATTCACATATGCTTCTTCGGATCACCATGAATCACCATCTCGGGTGTGATTTTCTCGGGAAAGCTCAAGATTTCACCTCCGGTCAACACCAGGCATGACAACTCAACACCGGGGGAACCTGCTAGAATCATGTAATTGGAAGGGAACAACTACCCAATGGAGGATGTCAACCTCAGGGATAGTCACGAGTTGCTGCAACACCAATCACTTGTTTGCCAAGGTCAAAGGGGATCGAAGCTGATATATAGCATTAAGAGTTGTCACTTACCGAGACACTGGGCCATGGCGCCGGCCATGGAAACGAAAGTGAGATCATTTTGGAGGAACCTTGTCACGGACGATCACTTTGGATCAACCATCTTGGAGTTAACCACACTAGTCCGCTCATGGAACATCATTTCGTTCTAAGGAAGCTATCTTGGAACAAATAGCTCAAATCAGAAAGCAACTCAGACAATCTTTGAGCAAATAGTTCAGATAGTTCAGATCAATCAACTCGCGCCAGATCACACGGGGTACATACGATCCTCTTGGATCACATCGGGGTAGTATCTCAGGCTGCACCTACTCGCGCCAGATCACATCGGGGTACATACGATCCTCTTGGATTCCAGACAGAAACATCAATGACCAGCAAATCCGTCACACAAAAACGCGCAGGTGATGCGGAAGTTCTCTCATGACCGGCACCGATCAAGTCCAGGCAGCTCCAGATATGACAAGTCAAGGATTGCCTGTGGCCATCTCGAACTTCAAAGCACTGCACAAGCTTGGCTCGGGACAACAAATTGGACATCACACTTTCCTTCTCTTATCTTTTGGTTCCCATTGCTTATCACTTGCATAGCATACTCTAATGAACGTCACCGGGCCATAGGAAGTCATTAAAATGAACTTAAGAATTCTGCAAGAAACTTAGTCTATCATTGTCACGCACACCTTTGTACTTAGTTTAGCATACAAGAAATTTGTTCGCATGCTGCTTGATTAAACGAGATAGGGAACACGCGGCATACATTAATTGGACTAGTACCCATAGTTCATGGGTTCATCATAATTCTCCTTATCAATGTTGACGTGGCATTGTAACGATATAGTTCTGCTAAGACTAGTTACGATTGAGATACTCTTACTCATGTTGGAATTGAACATCAAGATGCCATCAATATTTTCTTAATACATTAAACAATCGAGTCTCTTTTTAGCTTGACCTTAGTATGTGCCAAAGCGGCCTTAGGTAGCTACTTGATGGGAATAAACTTAAACGTTTTAATTGAGACTTGAAAATCGGCTCTACATATGTAATCATCCATATAAAAGTAAATTGTTGGTGTGCATGATTTTTTGGATTCATCCTACGATTACTCACCTTTTTGAATCCACGGGGAGGCCGGAAAAGGTCGATAAGGAGACGTTAATCGCTTGGAGGGTGTATGCAATGGATGCACGACGTAACGATCGATTCGTTTAAGTACGCAAAATCCATTAGGATGTGCCAGTCGGACTATGAGCGACAATCAGTCATCTCGGGACAAAGCGATGTACCTGCGCCTACTTGTGTCAGTTCGTATCGGGGCATATCCAATCTATTTCGGGTCTTAGAAGTGAACACTTCCTCGTAACGAAGGACCAACGAGATATCGATCGATCACATCACCGATTCCGGCTTGCAAGGCTCATCAATTTTACGAGACGACATCTAAGAAGGGGAGAATCCTTTCCCTCTTGTTTCTGGATCTTTAATTACTGATAGCTCAAGTAACATCTGCAAAAACTTTTGAGAAAATTCAAAAAAAAAAAAAAAAACCCCTCAGGAAATGGAGGCGAATACAGATGAATGCAGACATAATGCTGTTTTTGAAATAACAACCACATTTAACATGATACGTTTAGTTCCCTTAGCCTATTAAGCGTGATAGATGAACTAACAAAATGATCATGTGCCACGAGTTTTTAAATGGTTACAAGCTGACATACTTAGTGGCATGCTATGTCTAGTAAAATTGCTAGAACCCGACACCATTCTCACATACATTTTTCTGTTCCGCTATGCATTCATTGACATGTCTAACATGATATTGGCACTTAGACAAGATGGCTTCTTATGCCATACCGGTGTTGCATTTTGTTTATCACTCGCGGCAGCATAACAATACTAATCTTCGTTAAAATTGAAGCAGGATGCATGACTATCGTCTAGTATTCTTTGCAATTTCTAAGCGTGGCCGAAAATCCCAGTCTTGGTTGAAACCATGTGGCGAATCCGACAGGGAACCTCGGGCGTAGTGAATTTCGGATTCGAGCATTGCAATCGGTTCTCTTACCATGAAAACAAAGAGCTAAGAGTTTCTCATCTCATAAATTTTATCTGGCGCGTCAGAATTAATTGAATGATGATGCAAATATGGTTTTTCAAGTCTCGAATTCGTATTTTGAATGCTTAGCCTTATAGAGTTGCACACGCCACAGCTTAGCATGTTGTGTCGTCATACACAAGTCAAATTCTTTTCATCGTATAACATGCTATGCCTGTTGTAGAAAATGCTTCTATGAAATGTTTTGAACTGATTTATCCTTGGGATCTTCCGCTCTCGGGTCATCCGATGGAATGGCCTAAGATGGTCTAAATGTTTTGGGTTCCGACCAGAGCGGTCGAATCGAGGTCACCACTACACGAGACTTTGGTGACTAAATAACCTGGGGGACGCCTTGGGTTGTTAATGTGATGTAAATTAACACGGGTCATTTCGTACTCGGGTCGTCAAACGGAACGATCCGAGGTTATCTAAGAGCCCTGGACGGATCCAGGAGCTATGCGTCTAATGGTCGTTTCGAACCCGGGGCGATGGCATTGTGCAAGTGCCGGGGCGACTTACACTAAGACGGGATATTCGAACCCCGGGGCGACGGCGTGTGCAAGTGCCGAGGTAGCCTTAGGGCCCCGGTGGTTGGAAACCAAAGGGCCGACTGTCGAGGCATGAGTACTCGGCAATCGAGCATACAACATTGCTCCCCGCGCAAGTGGCCGAAATCACTTGCCCAAGGTAGTTAATCGATAACTCCTTGGGGTATCGGGCCAATAGAATTTAGGAATGACCAAGTACCCTACCACTAGATCAAAATGACGGTGATGAGATACCTCAATCGGGACATGGCATTGGGCCCGATGACCCTCCCTGTTGAGTGTGTTCGACAGATATGGAATATTAACTAATGCCTATGTTGAAATGATTAGTATGACAGGAAAACGTATGCGCTAAGACTATGAACGGTCATGCATAACTTTGGCGGTGAACTTCACTTGTCAAGGGCAGGTGGTACTTGAATGGTTCATTGGGAAACAACACCAATGAGGTCACCCACAGGGGCACGAGACGTATGCCGGTATCAGGGGCAACGTAATGACGACGACGGACCTACTAGGTTATCGGCGTGCGAAACTTGAATAGCGTGCATACATCAAAGTTCGCAAGTCGCGGCGGGTAAACACAACAGCTGCAAAAGGGAAGCTTTCTTACCCTTATGTCTTCAACTTTAGACATTTTCTATTCGTGCTTATCATTGAGACTCATCGGAAAACACAACAGACGCAATCAATGTTAGAAAATCGGAAGTGTGCCTGATAATGTGTTTTTATTTGAAAAATTATAAGCACTAGCAGGAGTAGCCGATGGAAATCAAAACTATGCCAGGATAACATACTGAGCTTAATATCACATAAAGGCTACATATAGGGGCACAGAAGCTAGACGAGAAAGGATAACTATCTTGGTTGCGATTACGGTCGGGAATTGGAAACAACAAAAGCTACGGATCAAGATCAGAAACCGAATTAAGGAGCCAACGACATCACGATTCCCCGAGTTATGAATCCGGTAAGGAGTTACAACAACGAACCATACCGTGTCGACATCATCGGGCAAAGCAAACAAGGTCACAAGCAACTATCTGATCCGATTATGAGGCGAGTAATGTACGAGTACAGCCTTTCACACCATCGCAAAGTACAATGGAACAATGCACCCGATTATCGAGACTTGCCAGGACGAAAAGGAACTTATGGACTTCATCGTCAGCAACAAAACCAAAATCCATCACCGAAAAACAAGCTAAGTATCTCTTATCTCCAAGGATGCATCTCCAAGGATGTAGGATGTTTTAGGCAAAGGGGACATGTCATCCATACATATCTCATTTCATTAAGCCACTACACAATCCCAACTGACTATTCGTTCAAACGGTGTGGAAACAAACATGTATGCTTGGTAGCTCATATGGCAGATCCCTATCACATGCATTATCGCCAACATGACATTTTCTATTGAATATTGTCGTAACAATCCCTCCGGCTATGTCGGAACTTAAGTATTTGTGTACAGATCTGGACGCATATCTTCGGGTGAGAATAAATATGCGGAAGCTAAGGGCAAAAGCTAATCTGGGGCACAATCGTTGTCTCGAGACTCCGCAAACGAATAGGGGCAAGTACGCGTACTAGGAAGGTGCATATGGTATTCCTTTGCGCAGTCCCTTCAACAACAATTGGACAGTCGCAACACTACAAGAAAAGTGTTTTGGAGGAGCGACGCGAGAAAACCTTCATTCAGTTGAAGCAAATCGAGGACACCAAGATCATCAGCTGGTTCACAAGACAGCTAAGTATCATCTATCTCGAGAAACTGTCTATTATGTGCATTTCAGTGGTTATTCATTTGCGTAATCGCAATGACTAAGGCGAACTCGGATATTCGGAAACTCGACATGCCATGTAGTTCTCGACATGCCATGTAGTTAACTTGAGTATCCTTTATAGGTGTCTTTTCACTGTAGATAAAAATTGTTTTGTTAATTTATACCATGAGCATGCTTAGTGAACAACATCTCTGATTATTCGGGTAACACCTCTGATTATGACAGACCCAGAACCGCTTTGACGCCCTTTATAGCCCTCATCTAATCTCCGAAATTTTACGCTTGCGAAACCCGATAGAATTTTGAATCCGAATCTTCAATAGTCGTGAGTTAGTGCGATTACTACTCCTCTTCATGAGCAAAGCAGTACTCGTACTCGTCTAGAGAGCTTCAACCGCGATTCGTCAAGCATCGATGCCAACCGAACCAAGACAAAGCTTGAGCATTGACCATCAAGAAGAAACACAACAACTTTGAAGACAATGAGCGCATGACCAGATTATTAAGAGCCTACCTAGTTCGGGAACGGTTCACATATGCTTCAGGTAAAAGACTAGCAATCCAAAGCAAGCAGCGATTACCAAGGGAAATTGATAGTTCGAGGCAGAGGTCACGATCCAATTCACAATTGTTAGACAATATAACCCCGATGGCAGCAGAGTTACAAGGAATGCCACGAAACGACGACAACAACCAGCAACCTTTGAACCAAGAATTGCTTTGAAACTTCGCACAAGAATAGGGGCAAGTATGCATACTGCTGACGCAGTTTGTGTTCTTCTGCTCAGTCCCTTCAGCAACAATGAAAAGCCATAAAGCTCACTGCAAAGTACACCCGACGCACCATTCAGCCGAATTTATCAACTTGCCCAAACAAAGGACCCACAACAGAGGCAGACACCACCAGATTTGCATCAGAAAAGGAAGCCAATTAAAACCGAGAAGAACGACCCAACGTCAGAATTTCCCAACAAGAACGCAACATTGAAGCCATATTCAGCAGCACCAACAGAGCTTATGACCAAAATTAGACACGGTTGAATAGTTGTATCGAATTCAACCCGAAGAGACGTTCCGCATACCATCTTGAACAAGTATTAAGGCAGCTGTCCCAAAGAGAACTGTTACAAGACGAGATACAAGCCTAAATCGAGCCAGACGTATACCCAAGAATTTCAAATAATCGAAAGTGAATAATTCTTACAAGACGAGACACTTGACTCCGAGCCGATCATCTATAACAGCACGGTTCGAACTCGCCTGTAATGTCGAGAAAAGCCAGAGCCGAGTGTAGAGGAGATAAGAACACGACATCGAGTACAGTTAAAGCCTATGAACCAATCGAGAAGTACAACAAGATCGGGACCAGAAAGCAGGTGAAGCGCTTAGCCATGAGGTGTGCTACTAGGAAGCCCATATTCAACAACTAGCAGGCTGACGAAAAACCCAAGTCACTACAAGTCGACAGTCCACTGACAACCAATTTGGATAACACAGAGAACCAGTAAGCCAAGGCCTGAAGCAAAAGCAATAACAACGCAGACGCACGATCCGAAGGATTTTCTTAAGGATTGCTCTACGATCAAACCTCAAGAAAAGGGGCATAAATGTAGGAGCAAAATATACAAGGAACACGTGTCCAAAGATTAGATAAGAAGTATCATTGGTTAGATACAACATTGTATAGGAAATAGTTCCACTTTGCTAGCTCTTATCCTAACTAGTCAGCCCTAAGGGCATTATTGTAAACTCGTGTATATTCCTACCCCTTTATAAGGGAAAGAGAGATGTTTGTGGGGAGCCCTCTCCTTCTTCCCACAACCTAGAGCTAACAAGAACTCTATCCCCTTTAATGGAGTTTGTATGTAACACTTCCGATCATAGTGAAACCCGTGGATGTAGGCTTCATTAATGGCCGAACCACGTAAAAAACCCTTGTGTTCATGTTTACTTTGATGCATTTTGCTTCTCACTTGTTGGTAGATCTTGATATTAGGTGTTAAGTTTTATTGGGTGTGGTTGTTATATTTTTAGCAACTACAAACTTCACACTCATTATTGAGTGTCCTTCCTCAAACTCAGATGATATGATACAACAAGTCCTTTTGAGAGTGCATCGTTGCTCACTCTCTCGCATGAAGTGACCATAATGTAATGGGCCCAATTTGGTATAAGAACGAATGGGCTTTAGAATGTTGCTATCTAGGAGTATTTGTGTTGTTGACATTCATACACAATTAGAAGAAGAACCTACAACTATCAATTGAAATAATCAACAGGCAAGAGAACTGACATTTTAGAAGTCGAAACTCTTTTTTCTCTCTCGTGTTCAGCCGTCTATGGTTTTAAACTCCAGTGAGGAGGTATCTATGTACTGAAGCTCCAACAAGTCACAAATTGGTTAAACGTCTCATGTGATTCTCTTGCTCAAACCCTTAAGCTAGCTAGCTAGCATTCTCAACCACTAGCAGCAGCAGGAGGAGTATTTCTAGCAAACAGTATGACTGAATTGTTCCGACACCTAATGGGTATGTAAGTTTTGTAGTTTTTAAAAAATTCATCAACACCAGAAGATGAAGATTGATTTGGGGTTTTCACCTGTAAAGCATTCATTTTCTGTGTGGTCACTTGGGAAAAGATAAGCTCATATGAGCAAAGTCACCCAATCGAAGTTCTGTTTCTAAAAAATCACAAATCACGATAAAACAAGATCAAATCAAACTAAAAGAGTACCCAAGCATAACATTAACCATTCAACATCATTCCCCATCAGTAGTGTGTGTGGCTTATAACATAAATAACAAACAAGGAAACGAGAAAGACTAACATTGAGGTAAACTCACAAAAGGCAAAAGAACCCTATTCTCCATCAAAAGATATTCTCTTCTTCGTCACAGGATCTCAGTTCGTCTTTCCAACTTGATCAAACAAAGGGTAGAGCGCCATGGCCATCCCCATACCAGCAGAGGGTGTTGCGGTACCAACACCGAGTTTGCTTAGTTTCCTTTCATAGGCTTTGTTATTTTTAGCTTGCTTTTAATTCCGTATCTAGTTAAGATTCTATAATTAGTATTCTTGTTCCACAAGTATTTGGAGTTATAAATACAACTCCTGAGTTTATAAAAGACTCAAGAATTAATACGAGAAACTCTTCTTCAATCTCTTCTAGTCATCTTTTCTTCTTCTCAATCCTCTTACTCTCTTAATTCTTCTCATTATCTGGTTCTATACCTATTTCAGTCACGTAAAACCTTTTGTTTTGGTCTAGAACCCTAACATCTGGTTCAGAGCAGGTTTATCATGTACCTATTTTTACAGCATTTTTTTTTCCAATGACATACACAGACGATTTGTCTAACTTACAACAGAGTATTAATGGTGTTACAACCAAACTTTATACACTGGTTGAAACTATCACCAAAGATCATGAGTTGGATGAAGTCATAGTTAGAAACTACATGCAGAAGAAAAATCAGCTCGTGAAGACGATAGAGCTAACCGTAAACTTGATCTCGATGCACATGAAAAATCTCTTACGGAAAACTTAACAAAAGGCATAACCTCTTCGTTACGTGATCTGTTTCAAGAATTTCTTCCTCGGTTTCAATCTACAGATGGTACTCCTCTACAGCATACACATCGTACCCACCCTAAACTCGTAATGGTACTGGAATTCTTGACACTCCAGTTCGGGCACCCCTAGTTCACCTAAAGTTTGCTTCTTTTGATGGTGATGACCATGATGGTTGGTTATTTCAAGCTGAGCAATATTTTTCTTGGCATACTATTGCTAAAAATGAAGGTATCACTTGCTGCTGCGCATCTTAAAGGAGATGCTAATGCATGGTTTCGTTGGAAGCGAACTACAGCCGTCAATATACAATGGCCATAATTTTGTTCTATGGTGCGTGAAAGATTCTCTCCTGAGAAGTTTATTGATGTTAAAATGGCGATTAGCACAATTAAGCAAAAAGGTATTGTTAAAGATCATATTCCTGATTTTGAACGCCTTTTGAACTTTGTTGATTTTCTTGAATCCCACTTGATTAATCTGTTCATCCATTCTTTAAAACCTAAGATTGGTTCTGTGGTGAAGTTATTTGAACCAACAACTTTAGCTTCAGCTTTTAAGAAAGCACTCAATCAGGAGGAAGTTTTGTTGACATCCTTCAGAGTTTTTCCTATGTCTAACCAGTTTAAATCGCCTACTGTTCCTACCAACTCTCAGTTCGAGAGAAATCCTTTACCATCTGGTGTTAAAAGACTTACTTGGGAAGAACAAAAGGAAAGGAGGGACAAGGGTCTTTGCTTTAATTGTGACCAACTTTATCAGCCTGGTCATGTATGTTTGAATCCTAGACTATTAATATTGGATGTTCCTTCAAATTCAGAGAACATTGATAAAGCACATGATGAGTCGGGCTATGATGCTGTTGAAGATCTTATTCTGACTCAAAATAATCTTTCAGAGAATTTGGAACCAACAATCTATTTGAGTTCACTAATGGGTTCTTCTTTCCCTAGAACTATGCGTATTTTGGGTTACACTAAAGATCAACCATTTACTATATTGATTGACTCTGGCTCAACATATAACTTTCTTCACCCCAAAATAGCTAAACAATGTGGTTATCACACACATTCTGAAAATCCTACTTTGCAAGTTACTATTGGTGATGGTGGTCAAATATAAACCCGTGGCTCTTGTCATGATATTCAAGTTAAACTTCAAGATTATTCTTTCTCTACAGATTTTTATCTTCTTGATATCAGTGGTTGTGATGCAGTCTTAGGAGTTCAATGGTTACGTACATTGGGTCCTATTACGTGGGATTTTTCACAGTTAATGATGAAGTTTATAATACAAGATCAAGATGTGGTTTTACTAGGAAATAATTCTTCCAGTATTATGCTTTTGGACACTAAGTCCATGTAGCATATATTATCCAGAGAGACTTTTGCAGTTTTCCTACAAATATCTGCATTAAATACTTCAATCAATGCTGCTACAATCATTCCACCTGAGTTGCATGCACTTCTTTCGAAATATGCAGATGTTTTCAAGACTCCAGCATCATTACCTCCTGAGAGATTACATGATCATCACATCAATTTACTTCCAGACTCTGCACCTGTCAATGTCGGGCCATACCGTTACCCACATTTTCAGAAGGAAGAAATTGAGAAGATAGTGCATGAACTTCAACAAGCAGGACTTATTAGACCAAGTTCTAGCCCTTATTCCTCTCCCATATTGATGGTACGCAAGAAGGATGGTTCTTGGCGTATGTTTGTGGATTATAGAGCTCTGAATAAGATAACCATAACGGATTATTTTCCAATACTAATGGTGGATGAGTTACTAGATGAATTACATGGTGCAACAGTTTTTAGCAAACTAGATTTTCGTTCTGCCTATCATCAATTACTTATGCATAAGCCAGATATTCCAAAGACGACTTTTCGAACTCATGATGGCCATTATGAATTCTTAGTCATGCCGTTTGGTCTCTCAAATGCACCGGCCACCTTTCAAGGATTGATGAACCACATTTTTCGTCCTCATCTTCGCAGATTTGTGCTGGTATTTTTCGATGACATCTTAATTTATAGTAAAACCATGTCTGAGCATATTCAACACTTGTATTTGGTATTTGAATTGTTGAGAACTCATCAGTTATTTGTCAAAGAGTCTAAATGCACTTTTGCACAAGACACGGTGAAGTATTTAGGTCACGTCATTTCTTCTGAAGGAGTCTCAGTTGATCAGGATAAGATTCAAAGTATTCTCTCATGGCCTCTTCCTACTTCATTAAAAGAATTGCGAGGTTTTTTGGGATTAGCAGGCTATTATCGCAAATTTGTCAAAGATTTTGGTAAGCTTAGTGCACCTTTAACTCAACTCCTTAAGAAGGATGCATTTATATGGAATGCTGATGCTACTACTGCATTTAAAGTGCTTCAAAAGGCCCTCACTACTATACCAATCTTAATACTTCCAGATTTTTCTAAGGAATTTTCTCTAGAATGTGATGCATCTGTGTAGATGGTGCATTTTCGACAAAGGCTAAAATCGTAAACCCATAATTATATGAACTTCTGATCCAGCAATCAGACGCGAGTATTGAGACACGGGTCTCTCATCGAACCTCTGACTGAGAATACTTTCTCTCAGAGTACATGCAGATATGTAGTCTCTCGGCTGGACAACGAAATATCTGTTCGAGACACGGGTGTCTAATCAAACCTCTGACTTAGAATATTGTCTCTCAGAGTACATGCAGATATGTAGTCTCTCGGCTGGACAACGACATATCTGTATTTAGACACGGGTCTCTCATCAAACATCTGACTGAGAATACTTTCTCTCAGAGTACATGCAGATATGTAGTCTCACGGCTAGGAAACAACATATCTCATGAATACTGAACACTTCAGTTATTATTTCTATATAGTATCACAAGATGGACGGCTCCTAGATAGCTTGCTCTGCTAGTTAGAGCGATAACGTCTTCAGGATACAAACAACGAGTTTACCACGACTATATAAAGGATATGAAGCTCCAAGAAGCTCATATCGGGATAATTAATGCTCCTAGACAACTTGCTCGCTAGTATAGAGCCATAAGTTAATTATTCCTAAATTCTTGGATTCATCCATTGAATTTCCGAAAATATTCAAATATTTTCGCAAGTATTTCATTACCGCAAACCATGGTTTTTCCCAGCAGAATTCCATGGGTTAGTAATAAATATTCAACACACGGGCGTCTGAGCTACCTCCGAGTAAGCCCCGATTTAAATGGTGCAAGTGTACTCAACGACGATGTACTAACAATCACCGCACGAACGAGTATTTCAAAATACGACGAAACGTTGAACCTATGCAAATAGGAAGGAAAATAATAAATAATTAAATATTGACCAAGGCGCTGGGGGGTTTGGCTCACCAACCGGCCGGCCGTGTCGTGGCCAATCCCACGCCAGTTTTATATTTTTTCATATTTTTTCATTATTTTCCTTGAGTTCATGAAAATCATTTCACTTGAACAAATATCCTTCTTTTGAGGAAACTCCTCAGATTCATGGTGTTTCCTTCGCACCAAGGAAATAATATAAAATAGGGAAAAACATTGTGGGTCCGTGATTATTGGCCAACCGGCCATGCCTTGATCCCGGCGGGCCCCACACCTCATGGTTCCTCATTATTTTATTATTATTTCCCTAATCTCATGAAAACTCCCTAACCTCCTCATGGTATTTTCACAAAACCATGAAAAATATAATATAAAATTAGGGAAACTCGTGGGACCGCCCAAGCCTTGGGGCCATGCCCTAGCCGGTCCCACACGTCCCTTTATTTTATTACTATTATTTTAAGATTTCCTTGATCCCATGAAATTCCTTGATTTCATGGTATTTCTCTCAAATTATTTTAAGATTTCCTTCAAATCATGAAAAATACACAAAAATTACATAAAATTAGGGAAACGCACGGGACCGGGCCCAGCCGGTCGGCCATGCCTCAGCCGGTCTCACACTCCCTTATTTTATTATTTTTGAAATTATTTGCTTCCTTGATCCCATGGAAACTCTTTCACTTTAAGGAGACTCCTTAATTCATGCCCATGTTCAATTCATGAGTTTCACAACATTTTATAAAATCATGTTCAACTCAGTAAATACATGGACTCATCGTCCCATGAAATCATGAAGTCAAAAACTGACTAAACTAACCACGAGACGTCAATCGTGTCACTTGGGGGGATATCAACTAGGGTTTTGGTCTGGCGGTCTACGGCACGTGTGTTCAAACACACGATAGAATGTGAGCAAGTCGTGCAATCGGTTGAAGGAGTTAACAAAGTAGTGGATGGAAAATCAACCAAGTCTCCGCACGATGAGCAATCGGTTTCGAACACGATTTCCACTTCCCACTCTTTGATTCCATAAAATGTCACACTTCATGGGATCATGGTGTCTACAATTCCAAAGAATATAAATAAGTCTCTGAATCATGATTGAAACAACAAGAACAACAATCTCACGTCTCAATGACAATACGAGATCAATAACTCATCAATTGAGCAATTACTCTCAACTGAGCAATTTCAATCATTCAGAACTTATCATATTCAGAATTCACAACACACCTACAATCTTTGATTACCGTTGATTCCACACATTTCTCAGCCTTCCTCCTACGGGTCGACCCATCCTCTCTTGTGACCGAATTTACTCGGGAACGGCCATTGTCTTGGTTTAGGCCGGAGTACATGATTGATCTCTCGAATTCAAAGCACCCCCTTTGCAGCGGTGCATCTGTGTGAGGTTGAACATTTTGCTCGGTTCAAGGAATCTCCTCCGCACGGTCGTCTCCTCAATTCCGTAAAAACCAGCAAATCATTTTGTCCCATCTACAGATTGGCGACCACAGTGGGAGATCATTCTCTCGGTTACAATCTCAATTCTCACAAATTTGGTCGGTCTTAGGTCTGGTTCAATTACCAATCCGGGTTCAACACCCAACCCTAATATTGCAAGCTCTAGTGGTACTGCTAACACCACTCCTCCGGCGCAACATGCTACTACTACTCCTCCAAACACCGGTGCTCTAGTGATTACCTCTACAAGTGACAGCACTGGCACCGTCAACAATCCACTCTTCGGAGGATCTCCTGAAGAAGTCGGAGAAAATTCACCGACCACAGGTGATCTCATGAAGATACAAGAAACTCTTGCCAAGAATTAAACTGACATGGCTACCGCTCAGAAGGAGCTGTGCAATTATCTCAAAACTCTCACAGACAAGCTTGCGTCTGAATGAACTCAGCCTCAACGCGAGAAAGGAAAAGCTAAAGAAACATCTCCAACTGCTGATCCTGAAATCTCTCTAATCCATGTTGTACATGATGAAGAATTCCGCAAAGTCAGATGACTCTCCAAAGAATGGAACCCGCAAGTTTTGAAGATCTCGTAGCACTTTTGAGGATCGAGGAAAAGACAAGGCATCATCTATCCATCTTCACCAACTTTCATATCCTGCTTCCATACAGAGGATTCCTCTTCCAAAAGGTTATACCGCTCCAACATTCATTCTTTATGAACATGCAATACTCAAAAACATATTTCTCGGCTAGGAATTATGGGCGAACACGAGCACAACATGTCGTCCGTCTAAAGGAATTTTCAAAGTCTCGACAGGCGAGCATACACTGTACAACAATATAGCACCGGGAAGTATCACCGATTGGGGAGAGATGATTAATGATTTCTAAAGAAAATACTTATTCGTTTCAAGCCTTGGACTGCCACGACCCAAACGTCACATAGCAGAAACTTGTAGACTTGTGCATCAACAGAATGATCCAGGTCTACAGATCCTCGTTGGAAAAACCTCAGGTTCCACACTTTTCGAACTTCATGAAGCATCCAAACGATCAGCGACTACTACACCTCGCTTATCGAGCAAAGTCTACAAGGTCGAGGAACCTCGTAGCAACCGACGCGATCAACAAACAAGACAATGTCCAACCTTCCATGAACGTTGTTGCTCAAGGAGGCAAAAGGAAAGCTTCAGCCTCAAACATGTGACATCCAACACCTCATCATATGAAAGTACCACGAAGGATAACCAATCTTGCACAAACCTCGACCCGCATCAACGAACGGGAAATGATCGGACGTACTCAAACTTTTCATGAAGGAGTGATCGAGTTACTAGAAGTCTGGGTTGAAGATGGTGCAATCAAATTGTTGCTCAGAGCCAACTGAAGAAAAATTAAGAATCCCAGGTACTGTCACCTTCATAGATTTATCAATCATCCGGAAAGTAACTGCAATATTTTGAAGCACGTCACCAAAGAGAAGGTTGATCCACAATAGCTTCAATCGGGGACTTAAGGAGTACGCAAGAATCCTCTCCGGTCGAGAACCTTTACACTCTTTGAACAACCTATCAAAGAGGCGTTCAATCCTTGGTCGAACGTGAATTGTGTTATCCATCGAAGGCGCAAAGGGGAGACATGTTAACAGTACTGAACCACATCGTGTCAAGAAGTCCATTCCGAAAATACTTCTTGAGCCTCCAGCCACAGACCAAGAGATGTACGACTGGGGACTGATTACCACAGCCAATCTCAGAAGAAACAAATTTGGAAGAACATTGATCGATGCTAAAACCGTCGTCAGCAACATTCCACTGAAAACCATCGGATCCACATGCATCACTCGACAAGAAGATACTTATGCTCCATCTCAATCAGAGACCTTGAAGGAGCGCTCGGAAATACTTATGGATACATCATTCTCAAAGAGAACGTAAGTTCAACCTGGACAAAAACCAAGTTTCACATAATCAGGAAGATCCAGGATATGGCATGTCCTTCAGACGAGCGTGGATCCACGCTGAAAAGATGGGTCGGTGACTGATAACTCAGGGAAACATAGATGAAGTAGAAATTAGGGTTCCTGATGAGAATCAAAGATGGATTCGATTGAGAGATGAAATCAATAGGGTTGGCTCTTCGTTAATCGTGGAAGACCCAATTGAACTAGCCAATGATTTTAATGATGCCAATACTTTGGTTAAGGTAGAAAACGACGAAGAATGGTTGCAAGGTTTAATAGAGGACCACGATATACTAGAGGTAAGTAATTCACTTGAATTTTTTAAGGATGAAGAGGATTCTATAATACAAGAAATTGTGCAAGGTTTGTCTAACCCTTTGCATATTTATTCTTCTCCTTTACCTCTTATTGGTTTGAATGTTTGTGCTTCGAAAGTATTTTTGGATGATTTTGTTTCTAAATATCCACCATTGGAAACACTTGATGCTAACACCATGCAGGTTTTCCAAGAGGAATACATGGAAGTTCCAAAATTCTATGTTCTTTATACACTTCCAAGTGTGGACGAGAATAAGTGTGGGGGAAATTTCTATCGAGCGATAATTTCACTATTGTTTTCTTGTGCTAATATTTGTATGGAGTTATTGTTTTCAAAACAGATATTATGGGTGGATCCTCAAATTTTCAGATTGTTAGTATATGGGGAATGAATCTTGCAAAAGCTAAGTCGAGCCGTCGACTTTAAAACAAGCGCTTCATGGGAGGCGACCCATAGGTTTTGTATTTCTTATCCTTTTGCTTTTTGTTATTTGTTTTTCTTGTTTCTTATCATGTTAAAATTTCCCACCTTGACTTTACTAGGAGGGTTCAATTACATTGAGGACAATGTAAGGTTTAAGTGTGGGGGAGTGGTTAAGCATGTATTTAAAAAAAAAAAATTACAAAAAAATTTAAAAAAAATTTAAAAAAAAAAAAAAGTTTTACATAAAACCTCCAACTTTTAAAGATTTTAGAGTCATTAGCATACTTCTAGGTATGTTTACATAGAGATTTTGACCGACATAATTGAACTTGGAAATGTTAGAGAACTACATTCGGATTTCTTGCTTGTTAGAGTTTTAAATAATGGATTTAATCATGCCGGTGATGCGAATTTGGTGCTGGGAGAAATGCATTATTAGAGTTCTTTGATCAATCATTAGTGGAGACTACCCGTATTCATATCATGCGAGGCACCTAACCGAGAAATTTTTCCATATACTAAAGAGCTTTCTTTTGAGTGTGTGTCACCATACGTTAATTCCGGGTAGAATGGTGAGCTACCCAACCTCCCACCAATAGAAGCACTACTCTTTGATCTCTTGAGTGCTAATTTTGTCAATCATGAAGGGTGACGTCTATAGATGAAAGCTTCCTTCTTGTAGTTCGATTTGCAGTTAGCACCATTCTCTCCACACAACGGATCCATAGAAATACTCTCATCATCAACAAGGAGCGACATCAAAATCTACAAGGAAAGTTGGAAAAGTTTAAGGTTTACAAGCAACGGAACGAGAAAAAGAGCAAATTTCAAACTCAAGTAAAGCAACATACAAATGAGCGGATTTTACATATATGTTGAATACTTACAATACAATGAGGTAATTTTATATCCAAGTATGAAGACTTATTTATAAGAGCAAAGAAAATTAAAAGGTGAGAATTGTTGAAGTTTATGATTTCGAGACGATACAAGTTGTGAAGAATCAAGCGGTAAAATACTTCTCCCACGGCCATGGTTGTATTTAATTTTTCTTGTTTTTCAAAAAAAAAAAAACAAGAGAAATATTTGTTTTGTTAATAAGCCGTGGGGAAGGAAAATATATAAGGAAGTTTCAAGCGACAAGGATTTAAGGTAAAAAGAGTTACAAAGTGTCAAGGATTTATGAAATTCGAGAGTTTATCACCAATAGTTGAAACCGAAGAAGAAGACCAAGGAGATCAAGACGAGGAGTGAAAGACGTTTCTATTGGATGCCGTGAGAGTGGTGTTATCATAATTGGCGATCGGATGTGAAGGTGAGTAAGTAATCTCATCCTCGATAATAATGGTTGATTTCTTTTCTTAGAGATCGTCAGAAAAATGGTTTTTCAAAATATTAAAAGATGTGGGTTTTTAAAAATATTTCGGAAGTTGTCCTTCCCACCATTCAACGTGTCGCAGATTTCTCTCTTCATTCCTACCGCACACATGTGAGAACCATAAAAAGCCGTCTTTTTGAGTGCAATTATCATAAAATCCTTTTGGTGAGGCAGGGTCGAGGCGAAATGCTTATTGATCGTTTCTCAAACACGCGTTCTCTCATTATGGGGTGGTTATTTCTCACTCAACATTTAAGAATGAGAATATGTTCTTTAGTATTTCTAACTTCTTATTACTAGAATGCGAAACTCTATGTCCTCATAACTCTTTGGATGCTTGGGACGCTTGAACGCTTTGAAGTTGTGAGTTTTTAGTTTGATTTGCTCGAGGACTAGCAAAGTCTAAGTGTGGGGGAATTTGATAGGGTGTAGAATACATCCTATTTACTATCTATTGTTTATGCTTTCTTTGCTATTTTTCTTGTAAATTATGTATTTTACGCTTGTTTTGAGTTTTATAGCTACTTTGGAGTCGCACGGAAGAAAAGAAGAAGAAATTATCCAATTTGAGCAAAAGGGCAAAATTGTCATTTCATGGGCGAACACTAACTGGAGCCCAGCCAAGGTTAAGGGGCAACTCTTTTGGAGGAGCACTAGTAGCAGTCCAACTGAGGTTAAGGGGCTGTAATTGGTTAGCCATTATCAAGAGTGGACGGGTGTCTATATCCTACCCTACTTTACCTTCACCCTAAATCGAGAGTTATCTCATTCATTTCATTCATTAATTTCACCTGAAGTTGAGAAAGAGAGGCATCGGCTGCCGTTGCATTTGTGATGAAATTGTGGAAGGAATTGATGGTGGAATTGAGGGATTCAAGAGGTATAACGAGTCAGAGAAGAAGAGGATGACGATTTGATGAGTATGAGGTTGAGCCGGAAGACCGGAATCGAGAAGAGACGATGTTAGTGTCAAGAAGAATCGAGAAGCGCCCATGGTCGCGCCGTAGATCGAGAGATGGGTCGGTGACTGATAACTCATGGAAACAGAGATGAAGTAGAAATTAGGGTTCCTGATGAGAATCAAAGATGGATTCGATTGAGAGATGAAATCAATAGGGTTGGCTGCTGCTGTTAATCGAGAGAGATTGGAGAAGGATTAATGGGTTTGATTGGTTGATAAATCAAGATAGAAAAGCAGATCGAAACTCAGAAGATCAGATTGAAATTAGGGTTGATGTTGCATCTGTGAATCGATTGAGAACAAGTCGATGAACAGGGTAAATTGAAGCTGAAATTGAGAGGGGTCGCTGCTGCCATGGGATTGTTGAATTAATGGGTTAGTGGCGCCGTCAAGAACCAGTGCGCAGATACTAATGGTGGTGCTGAGCCGATGGTGGCCGATTCTGGGTTCGATTTGTTGTCATTGCAGAAGGAAATAAGGAAGATGAGCTCTCGAGAGGAATAGAAAATGGGTTTTGAATCGAGAACGGAGTTGATTGAGCTCAGTCAGAAGTCGAGAATATAGAAATTTGAGATGGTCTCGATGCCACGTGAGAGAAGATGATTTGTTGTTGTTTCTTAGGAAATTGTAAAGAAGACAAGTTGGCTACTGTTACAGGGAGATTGAATGAATGGGTTTGAAACTATAGATGTATGTGTAGGTTCTTAGCAGCGGAAGACTGAAGAAAATTGAGGCCTGAACTTGGCCGGGAAGTCCTATAAACAAGCGTAACTCACGACTACGGTTCGCGAGTCAACTCATCGATTCGGATTTGACCGATCCAACTCACCCCGGTTAGACGAGTCGCCCGATCGGACACTAACTCAAGCCGACCTCATGGGTCGACTCTCCTTCCCTTGACCCGCTTGACCGACGGTTGGCCGTTTGACCGTTATCTCTAACGGTGGACCTGACGGAATATTCCGTCGAATATACGATGACGGTGAAATTTTCAAAGTGACCTGGCGACGGCGACTAGGCCATAATACCGATTTTCCGTCGACCAAAATTCCAGAATTTCGTGGACTTCTCTCATGGGTGTGAAGACTTGGACTAGGAATTGGATGGAGAATTTGGCTCAAATTTGGAAAGAGAAGATGGAAGATGAGAAAGGCTTGGATTTGGAAATTGAATTGCTAAAGGAAAAGGATTCTATTCCTTGGAAGATTTGGAGAATATTGAAGCCTATAAATAGAGAAGTTTTGTATATCTTTTACACACCTCTCTACACACACAACACTTCTCTTTTCTTTATTCTTTGTGTGAACTCTTTAACATGAGTAGCTAATTTTATTATTGATTGAGGATGAATTCCTAGTTCTTAATATATGATTTGAGTTTTGTTTCAATTCTATCTTGAAGTTTTTCACATGATTATCGTTTGTTTTTACTAATAGGAATGTTTATTCATTCATGATTGATTGATAGATTGTTTAGAGTGCACAACTAAATTGATTTGTTAGTTTAATCTAAATCTAGTAATAGTTAGGGAATAAGTAATCGTTTCTTGACACTTTACACAAGTAGAAAACACGAGACCTTCCGGAGGGATTCCGTGGAGCAATTGTGTGTAAAAACAACGTTAGAAAGTGGACCTTGATCTAACCGAGTTTAACTACTAGTACTAAACCTAAATTCATAGATCTTAATGCATTCGGGATTTACATCATCTAGAGTGAACATCAAGGTGGTTTTTGAATAGAATCGATAACTCGAGAACTTGTTACCAGTGAAATAAGGGATTTAGGGGTTTAGCTAATCGGACCTGCTATCCTACGGAGGTGATAATTTGTGACTAATAACAAGTGGATGAAAAACATAATTTGAATCATTGTTTTGCAAACGAAGAATGATTCCTTGATCTTATCTCTCTTATTGATTTCAACTTTATCTTTTAATTGCTTTGTTTATTTTCTTTTGCTTTACACATCCCCCCTTTTTTGTGACAATTTTTACAACTAGAATCTCTTGCTCCTCGTGGGAACGAACTTGACTTCCATTATATTATTTTTAATTGAGTGGAAATAAGATATTAATTTGATTGCACCTACGACACGCATCATTGCCTCTGTTATTTATTTTCACATGAGAGATTATATCGATAATCTTTAAGTAATAATATTTCTTATTTTCGCAATTGCTGTTGCTAACCCTTCACAAATAAATGAAGAAATATAGCCGTTTTCGCAAGCTTATTTGCTTACTCAATTTCTTGTGTTGTCTTATCTTCATTTATGTTGAAATTCATTATTGCGACAAGATCAATGGGTCTTTACATTTTCATGTAATGACCCATTGATCTTGCCTTATCATTGCTCTTGTGTGGTCTTATTTTGCCTTCCTAGTTAAAGGTCTTATTTTGCCACCCCTCATTTTTGCGTCAATGTGACAGGCCTAAACATTCTTACGAACATAAAGTCCCATGACATTGCCGTCTTGCGACAAAATCGCAGGACGTCTTTACACTTTCATGTAACGACCCATTGATCTTGTCTTATCATTTCTTTAGTATTTTTGCCTCTGCAGGATATTTTTTTCTTGCGACAATATGACATGCCTAAATGTTCTTGCGAACGTAAAGCCCCATGACATTTGCCGTCTTTGCGACGAAATCGCAAGACATCTTAACATTTTCATGTAAAGACCCATTGATCTCGTCTTACCCTCGCGTTAGTATTATTGCCTCTCTTCAGGATCATCGCACAAATATGACAAGCCTAAATTTTCTTGCGAAAATAGAGTCCCATGACATTTGCGTCTTAAGACACTTATCGGCTCCCTAATGGAGGGTGCCGCCCTTATCATCTCCCGGTTGCCCTTCAAGGAGGCGTACATCTACGCCATACAAGACTAGCTCCTCCCATCCGGTCTTAACAACCAGGTTATTTTCGCAGCCTCTTATCCCTTATACTTATAGGGCTTATGGTTACGAGACCGCACCCTAAGTGGAGTTTCTTGGCCGAAAAGATGTGCCAAGACTTGCCAAGAATGGCCGAGACACTTCAAATGCCCTGTGCACTCTTGGCTCAACCGTGTACCTCGCGCCTTGGTCATACAATGACTCCTGGAAGAGACCCTCTGGTCGTCCAACCAGGGTATAACCTTATATATAGTTGGAAATCCAAGGTATCTCCTGGATGGGTTTTTTTATTGACCCCAAATTTTCATGACTCGGGTTCCGGGAGCGGTGTAACCTTTTCCCCGAGCCATGTCAAGAGATACCCCTTATATGACGCACTTTTAGGTCTTACATTTGCCTCTTGAAATATCATTCGCGAACTAGGGTGTACGCCATAAAGGTTCGTCCCATTCACTCATTCTTTCGTTTCCTGTCAATTCTTGCAATCATTCATTGATTTTTGATTATTTCTTCTCATCTTCTTTGTGAAATTATCACATAATCTTGCTTCATTTGCTGTGATCTCGCTGTAATTATTTAACTAATCTTTCGTTATATTCATGAATCGCGAGACTTTCGTACTCCTTCTTCGATCATCACATTCTTTGTACTTTTGACATTTTTTTTTATACAACTCTAAAATCAATTATTTATTTCTTACACTTTTACTCCTGTTGCTCTTTGTTTCTTCATTCAAATTCTCTCGATATTTCCTTCCCTTTTGAGACCGTCGCAATTTCGATTCTAATTTCAAGCATTGGTTTCGCAATATATCTTCATCTCTTACTTCTATTATGTCCACCATCAGTCTTTCTCTTCTTTGTTTTTCTTTGATATTCCACTTCCAATTCTTCTTTTGAGCAGCCCTTTCCTTTGCAAGACTCACATCAACTTCATAGCACTTTTGTCCCTTAGCCCAATCTCCTTTTATAACTCCAACACCACTGGGATAAGGAAATTTGATGCTGCTCGGTGGTAAGTCGATGCTACACCCAAGATCTCATGTAACCAAGGTCGCCCAATTAATGCATTATAGGGGGATTCCACATCGACTATGCAAAAAAAGATTTCAGTTGATAATCCTTTTAGTGGTATTCGCATACGAATTTCTCCTTTAAGTTTATCAAGCAGTTCATTAAAACCATAAATTTTATAGGTTGAAGGTATCAAGTCTTCGTCTTTCCCTCCCATAGTCTTCTAAGTGTGGTAAAAAAGGATGTTTACAGAGCTTCCAGTATCAATTAAGATTCTATTTATAGCCCATGAATTTTCTGCCCCATCATCTTCATCATCAATAGGTTTGGATTAATTTCCAATCTTACCACTAATGGACTGTCATGCATCTCGCCACCCTCAGGTACCTCTTCTGCGGTAAAAGAAATAATCTGCGTTTGCCATTCTTTTAGTGGCGATGTCTTCGCGATGTTCATTATTTCTCTATTGTCAGCATCTCTTGCGAAAACCCTACTGAGAACACTATCATGAAAATCTTCGATTGTCTTGTACGAATGTACGATAGAATTGCAGAACAAGTTTTTGGCCTTCGCTCCAACTTCTACTACAAATGTTTCTTTCCCTTTTGTTGTATTCACTTTGTGAATTTCTGGAGGTGTTGGTAATGGTTGAGTCTTCTCTTCACATTTAAAGAAATGGTTTAGCTTCCCTTGGTCTATCATTCTGAGGATGATTCTTTTTATATTCCTACAATCATTCGTTAGGTGTCCATGAAAATGGTGATAGGAAAAAAATTCATGACTTCTGTCACTTGGAGGCGGTTCATTCCCCATGTTCCATGGTGCCGGTATGTTTTCCATCAGGATTATAGCTTCCCATATTTTCTCCACGCTAGCGTTTAGTGGAGGCATCTTGATTTCTTCCCAGACTACCCTATGACCTCGCTGTCCTCTATGATAGTTATGCCTCTGTCCTCCATAGATTTCTTGCAGATTATGCCTCTGACCTCCATAGGTTTCTTGAGGCTGATCAAGCCTTTGAATTTTATTATTTCCGCCACGGTTGTAGAAATTTCTTTCTCTTTCAAATTCTTCCTGATCGCGACTTCCCATGGCTACCAACTTTTGCCGACCATCATCGGGGTATCCTCATTCCTTGTTGACCTTGCGAGGTACTCGCCCACGTTGTTTATCAATTTGGGTAACAAACTTGCATTCGCAGCTCCCGAACTTGTATTCGCGACAAGGTATGATTCCATCTCATTTTGCTTTTCCTCTAGAGCAATATACTCCTCCCAAGCTCTCGAGCTCGTCATTGTGATGTATTTCTTGACTCTAAAAATTTGAATATATAACAGATTTGTCGCGAACATAGCATTAATGAATGATAAGATGAGATATCTCTCCTCCACACTACTCACCATTTCGCTACACACATTGTCTTCCATCTCACAGTTAGATGCTTCAAACTTTCACCAACCCTTTGTTTTAACCCAAATACATCTTCAATACAAGGTCGCGAGGAATTATTACTTATATATGCCCCTAAAAATATAGCCTGCAAGTGACCGAAAAGATGTTATTGTATTCTTTTAGCCCTTCAAACCATTTCAAAGCTTCTCCTGTCAGACTTGATGCAAAATATTTGCACAATATAGCATCATGATTCTCCCATTGTAACATACATCTCATATAAGCTTTGATATGTTGTATCGCGCAAGTTGTTCCATCGAAAATGTTGGTTAATGTCGGTAAGTTGCACTTCGGTGGTATTCCTCCTAATTGTATCTCTTGTGTGAATGGAGTTTTCGCATCTTCTATGGCTTCATCCAACTGTCTCTTTCCTCCTCCCCTTTTACTATTCATCATTCCTCTCATTTCTGCCAATTCTCTCAAAATTTGTTCATTTACATCAGAATTTGAATCTATTGGTCTTTTTAATTCCGCTTCTCTTCTCCTGCGTTCATGTCTGCTTTGACTTTCATCATTCTCTTCTCGTCTTTCTCTCTCGATCTTCTCCTTCACTTCTTTCACGAATTCGCACACCGTTATATCTATCAATTTCTCTTCTTTGTTGTCTATCAGCTCTCCTTTGTGCTCTTTCATATTCTTCATTAATATTATCATTGTTGCGATTTTGTTCTCTCCTTCTTTCTCGATTATCATGATTATTCTGGCGAATTGCCTCTTCTAACTCTTGTTCTTCCCTTTATGCTCTCAATCTTTCTCTCTCGCAAGCTAGACGTGCTTGTTCAACATAATGTCTTTCAATCTCATCCTCAATATCTTTTTGCTTCCTCTGTTCTTCTCTCCCATGAAATACTCTTCTTCCTTCTTCTTGATTTTCTTCATAAACTGGATTATTCTCGCCTCGACGTTGCCTATTTCTTGATTCCACCATTCTGCCCATTTTGAAGAGTCTCGGGATGTGGAATATAACGATCTTCCATCATTTCTCTTCTCTCGCAATGTTCTATGCCTGGATTTTATGCTTCTTCTTGGTTTTTTTCATCAACATTTTCTATAGGTAAATTTCTCCTTCTTTCCTCTCTAACTGATCTTGAGCTTGACCTTTTAGTGCTTCTCGACCTTCTATTTTGTTATATGATGTTTTCCATCCTCAGCTCATGATTATGTCTTGTCAAATTTGCACGTTCCTCTGCTTCTAATCGTCTCTCTTCATGTATTTTTTGTCTCAATGCCTCTAATGCTGCGATTTCTTCATTTCCATGAATTATTTCTCCAATCCTTTCTGCCTCTCTCCTCTTGTCCATTGTTTTCCAATTATTTGTTCTTCTCCACTTTCATTCACGTAACTGATATCCAAGTATGCACGCTACTCTATCATAATCCACAGTTCTATCCGCTACCGGTTGAATTGGTGATTGAATTTGATTTTCTTCATTACTCCTTATGCTTCTTGAGGATTCTCCCATTTCATTTCCCCTTCTCCTAAGTCTCCTACTCCTTCTAACAGGTTGTTGGTTGCTCGGATGCATTTCTTCTTCTAGCCATTTCTTAATTTTGGTAAACTGTTGAAAATTACATGAAATTCCTTCCCTACTACTCCAAATTCTTTCAAATCACGATGTCAATCCTTACTCTGTCCCTCGTTTTAGCGCCAATATGTAGTTGGCAGAAATCCTACACTACACCCCTCACAAGAATCCACACAACTAAGACATTTGAAGATGAATAACTATGATTTTTATTGATTAATTCCTTGAACGTTTACAAGATAAAATGGAAAAGAGCTAAAGAAATTACAATCACTACAAACTTTTCTCTCCTAATGACTTGCCCAACACTCGGAAAAGATCTCTCCAACAGATCCTGGTCGACTTTTATAGGATAGTATACAATGGATGACAGCTAAGCCGGTCCTTTATTTTCGGGAATGACTTGCGAAATATCGCAAGTGTACAATTATATAATCTCGCAACTATCCTAAATCTCGCTAGGTCTTCACATATTTCTCGTGTTTTGGCCGACGTCATTCATTGCGTCATTTATATTACTCATTTGCGACACTTTCGCAATATCGTCGTTTATTGATCTCGCGAGGTATTGTTGTTGCGATATTACGATCCTACACCACTTGGTATAGGAAATTTAATGCATTGATGTAATGTCGACGCTACAGCTTTAATCGCATGTATCCATGGTCTTCCCAACAACATGTTGTATGGTGATTCCATATCCACTAGAATATTACTCGTGTTTCGATTTCTCTAGTAAAATTCGCAACTCTATTTCTCCTTTTGGTTTCGTTACATATTTGCTAAAGCCATGAATATGATAAGTTGAAGGAGACATTTCTTCATTTTTGTACCCCATTTCTTTGTATGTATGGTAGAACATTACATCTACCGAACTCCTGTATCCACCAAAGTTCTCATCTTTTGTCCATTCTTCCATAATTTTTGCCATGTTCACCTTTCCTTTTTCAAGTTATTCGTGGATTACCAAAGGAGATGTGTGTCCCAAATTTTCTTTTGGTATTTCTAACATTGAAACGTAATTTTCTGTTTTTCCCAATCTCTCAAAGGTGATGTCTTTTCAATCGCTACAATTTTCTTTCCTTCAAAGTCTCGTTTATGTATTCTCCTCTCGACGTTCTCATGGAATTCATTGATCATTATTTTTGTGATCGATTTACACTCCAACCTTTTGTTAGATTTCTCTATTTTTATTGATTTATCCACTTGTTTTATCATTTTCTTGATTTGAACAACCTTAATAACAATCTTCAATCTTTTCCTTCAATCAATCCCTCGTTTCTAGCGCCATTATGTAGTTGCAGAAATCCCACACTACACCCTCACAAGAATTCACACAATCAAATCATTTTAAGATGAACAATTATAAGTTTTATTGATCAAATTCCATAAATATTACAAGATGATCGAAGATAAACCAAAGAATTACAACCACTCTAAACTTTCTCTCTTAATGACTTGCTCAACACTGAAAAAAGATCCTCCTCGTAAGCCTATTCGGCTCTTTATATAGGACATTACATAGTGGATGACAGCTAAGCTGTCCTTTATTTTCGGTATGTCTTGCGAAGTCTCGCAAATGTACAAATGTCAAATCTCGCGACACTCCTCGATCTCGCTACATCTTCACATCTTTCTCGTGTTTTGGCTGTCGTCATCCGTTACATCGTTTTTACTTCCAAACCGCGATATCTTCGCAGTGTGTCGTTTATGGATTCCGCGAGAATCTTGGTGTTGCGATATTCTGATCCTACAGGTCAACTAAATCCCATGTATCATTCCTAAGTAATATAGTATTTTCATCTCCCATAGATCGTCGCCATTTAGGATTTTGCATAGCAGTTTTAAAAGATTTTGGCTCGTAGGAATTGACAACAAAGAAGAAAAAAGATAAAATAGGGTGTTTAACATAGTGATGTAAAACATGATCATGAAAAACTTTTGGTTTTGTAACACCAGTTTTTGATCTAGTCACTATAGTAGAAGAAGGAACAAAAGATTGTTCAGCAACAGAAGGAACTTCAAAGGATGATAGTAGATAATTCAGGACAAGAAGAAGCTGAAAAATAAAATTCATTTTCTGAGAAAATAACATGTCTTGAAATATAAGTTTTCTTTAAAATTGGATTATAGCATTTATAGCCTTTATGTAATGAGCTATAACCTATGAAAACACATTTGACAGATTTGGGAGATAACTTGTCAGGCCTTGAATGACCCAAAAAAGGATAACAAATGCAACCAAAAACTCTTAGTAAATAATAATCAGGATGCTCATTGTACAGTACTTGAAAAAGAGACCTATTTTTAAGAACTGGAGTTGGAAATCTGTTTATAAGAAAAGTGGTTGCTAAAAAAGCATCATACCAATATTCTTTTGGACAAGAAGCATTAAAAAGAAGGGTGTTACCCATTTCTGTAATATGCCTATGTTTTCTTTCAATTGAGACCATTTGCTCGTATTTTAGGACAAGAAATTCTCAATTTCATATCACAAGACTCAAAAACAGCTTAAAGGAACCTTTAACCAATTCACTAGCACCATCGGGTTTGAAAGTAAAGAATTTTGGTATTAAATAAATTTTATGTAAGAGTTTTGAAATGTTTGAAAACATTGTAAGGCTTCAAATTTAGCTTGCATTGGATAAATCCAACAAACAAAACATAATATTTATGTCCATATAAAGAAGATACAGGAGCAGGACCCCATTCATCACAATGAATTAAAGCAAGCGGAGAAGTTTTATGTGAAGTAGAAGCATGAAATTGTAGTCTTTTACTTTTAGCTAGTTGACAAGGATGGCAAAGAGTATCTTTTTGAGCAGAATTTAACACAATCAGTTTATCAGTATGCAGTTGATGAACTATTTTTGATGAAGGATGACCTAACCTACTATGCCATAAGTCATGAGATGCAACTAGAGATGAAAAGGCATACCGCATTTTAGGTGTAGATATTGGACATAAATTGTTGACCATCTATCCCTTAGCTAACAACACATGATTATACAAGCCTCTTATCTCATATCCAAAAGGATAAATGTGATATAACAAACATTATCCTTAGTAAACTTAGCTACTGACAGTAAGTTATGTTGCATACCAGGCACATGTAAAACTTTATCTAACACAAAACTAGTTATTGGTGTATAAATGTTTGAACTGCCAGTAAGTGAGATAGATAGAGTCTTACCATTTCCAATAACCACATGCTCCTTTCCTTTGAAGTTGGAAGTATTAGTAAGAATGGATCTATCACCAGTCATATGTGCTGAAGCTCCACTATTAGATATCCACACAGTACTTGAAGAAGGATCATCATTAACTGCAGAGCTATTAACATTCAAACTTGTAAAGGCTTGATGAGTACCAGAAAAAGGTGAACATCTGAAGCTGCATAATGAGCTTGTGAAGAACTAGTAGAATTCCCAGTTGAAGGTGGATGATATCTAAAGAAACACCTAGATGCCATATGACCATTCTTCTTACATATTTGACAGAATACCTTTGAGAAATCCATATAAGGTCTTCTATCACCATTTCCATTTGAAGTAGTTCCATTTTGATATGAAGTATTTAAATAACCTGAGCTAGACCCATGTTAATATTGACTGTTCTTATAAGGTCCACCAGTACCATTTTTGTTATTGCCACCATTTCTTCTATTGTTATTATAAGTAGATTGTCTATTTCTGGCATAAAATGCTGAAGTTTGATCATCATAAACATTGGAGTTACTCTGATGTCTCTCAGTAAGAAATTGCTCATGAGAAAGTAATCTAGCCTTAACTTCTCCAAAAGAATAAGGTTTCTCTCTGTTTTGTGATGAAATAACAAAGACATCATATTCACTTCCTAACCCATTCAACACAAACATCATAAGATCTTCATCACTAAATTTCTCACCAATAGCTGCTAAAGAATCTGCTATAGACTTAATCTTTTGTAGATATTGAACAATAGACATGTTCCCATTCTTAAGACTATTCAATTGAGTTCTTAACATGCTTTTTCTAGCAATAAATTGTGTTTTAATACTTTGTTCAAGAAAGTCCCAAATTTCTTTAGCAGTAGACAAACCAAGAACATCACCACTAACTGTTGGAGTAAAGGTTGCTTTTAAACAAGTTAACACAAATCTATCCAATCTTCTCCAAGAAACCCACTCAGGATTAACTGTTTCAACACCATCTACTATAACTTTCTGAGGTGGTTCAATGATATCACTATTAACATATCTATAAATATCACAGGAGAACAAAACCCCCTCAAATTGATCTCGCCAAAGTAGAAAATTGGTCGAGTCAAGATTCATTGAAACAAAGTTTGAAATATTTGTAAAAGGTAGAGTACAAGAATTACCAGCGGAAGCCATTGTATTAGAATTTTGACTTGATTGAAGAATTTCCAGATCTGAAGACAAGAAATTGTTTGTATTGTTGCTGTTGATGTTACTACTTCTGTTGTTGTTGCTGCTGTCGTTATTTACGTTTGTGTATTTAGATCTTCGAGTTATTACCATATAAATCTTGTAAGAACGCTAAAAACAAATTGATTTGTGGGAAAAATTGTTGTACTGATATTACCCTGAATTGATTGAATAACCCAAAAATTGTTGAGAAAAATTATTAAGGTTTGAAAGAGGATCGAAAACTACTCTGATACCATGAGAATTCTTATGTTCTCATGATAATCAAGATGAATTGAAAGTAATAAAAGATGAACACAAGATAAGGAAGAAGAATTGTATTGCAGAGAAAACAATGTGTCTCAAAACAGACAACATTCAGACATATTTTTTACCGAACATTTAAGTTGTCTGAAAACAGAACAACTGACTCATATAACTAAGACTGACTCAACTGATCTAAGTCAAGTCAAACTTATTTGACTTGACTATCCTATTAAATATGGTTCAATCTCACCAGATAATTGATTACTTGACATTCCAAAATCAGTGGGTTGGATTAGGGAAGACATCGAAGGTGGCAAAGTACCTCGTGAGATTGGTCGATGCCAATCCCGGAAGGTAAGATTGCTGCATAACCCAAGCTGCCGGAATGCTGGAATTCAAGTTCACATTTGCAAGGTTTAGTGTTTGCAGCAGCTTGAGGTTTCCTATAGAAGATGGAAATGTCCCTTCTAATGGATTTTCATACAATTCAAGAATTTCGAGGTTGGCTAACAGACCAATCTCGGATGGTATTGAACCATTTAAGCGATTTCTACTCGGCTTGTGTCTTGAAGTTGGGTAAGGTTTCGATTTCGACGGAATAGGTCCTTCGAACGAATTCCCACTCGTTAAGGAACCGAATATTCTTCAAAATCTTGATGAACTGAATTGGAAATGGACCTCCTGTGTCAGGATTATCTGAAATATCAACATAGATTAGTTTTGGTAGTTCAAGATGAAAGGTAGGACTTCTGATGCCAAAGAAATGTAATTCAGATCAAGATGAGTCAGTGATGGCATGCCCTTAGACCGAGTTGGGTCTGGATTTGATAAATAGTTTCTAGATAAATCAAGATTCCATATCTTATGAAGATTGCAAACCTGATACGGGATAGGTTAAGTAAGAGTATTATTGGCTAGTCGAAGAACACGAAGCTCTACGAATTTCCCAATTTCTCGATGGCATTGTTCTGTGAAGTTGTTACTTCCCGCATTAAGATATATAAGTTTTGGAAGAGACCCAATTTGAGTTGGGATATGAACTACCAAATTATTGAGATTGAGATTGAGATAGGCGAGATTGGTGAACACTGAGAAGTTGAATTGATCGAGCGTTCCATCGACACCAGATGTATCGAGATTTATCTCTATAACAATGTTTGAACTGCTGCATTTAATACCATACTACTTACTACAAAGGTTGGTGCTTCCATTCTTAAGAGACCACGAGGTAAGAGAATGAGAATTTAAACTGTTTTTCCATTTTATTAGAGCTTCTGCTTCTGTTTGAGCTGAAACTTTGAGAAGAACACAAGAAAATAACAAGAGAATTATTAACTTTAATGTTTTAGTAGTAGCCATGGTTGTATCTGATTGATCACTTACAATAAACTGAAACAACTAGATGAAAATGAAAACCCATTCATTCATCTTTGACAACCACGAAGAGATAAGAAAGATATCGTGTGGTATGATTTTCTTCTGTTAAAATAAAAACTTAAAAAGGTCGTTGTTGTGGAGGTATAAATTCAAGGCTATAGTTCTTGTTTGGCAGTTATTTTTCTTTTTCTTTTTCTTTTTCTTATTTTTTTTTATAATGTGAACACATATTGAACTATGAGAAAGTTTGGATTTGTTGTTTCTTTCTTTCTTCTTCTTCTTCTTTTTCTTCTGTTTTGATTGGGTTTGAGAGTCTAACTGTATAAATGCAGTTCATAAGAAAGTAAAATAGTGAACCTCAATACTGTCTGTCTACACACAGTAATGAATAAGTTTCTTATCAGCTGGTCTAAGCAATCCTTAAACTTTTTAAGGCGGCTTTAATCAGTTACGCTGTTGGCCTAATATTGGGATAAATAAACACCTCATCGTAAAGATGAAATCGTGGAGAAGATAACGGACATGTGGAATTCATAATATTGGTGGGGTGCAAAGGATCGACAGTTCGTTAAACAAATGGTTACTGGACTTATGCGCGCTTACCAAATTTGAAGAAAGACATTGAAAAATTAAAATGAACACAGTGAGATCTTCTTGTTGCATATAAGTTAAAACAGAATGATTAAAGAAACATCAAGTTCTCATATCAAGTTTTGGGCCAAACTTAATTTTCCAATGGTTTAGTAGAACTACAATATGTTATAAAAGGAGAAAACCCAAAAAGAAATTCCCCAAGTCAAGTCATACAAGTTGTGTGAATCATGTTATCTTTCTTATTGAAGGGTGGAAATTACTTAAGTTTGAATAATATGAATTTCAAGTTTAAATTTACGCCGATAATGAACTCTAGCAGGAACCCGATAACTTGAATAACAAATTCAACTTGGCAAAACAACAAGTGGAGTTACATAACAAAACCTAGAATAGTCTTTGACCAACTAGAGACAACGATACTAATCAAATTTGACGACCAAGAAATCCTTATATGGCCACTTTGATTTAAGCTAGCAGACAACGATACTAGAAGACTTTCGAACTTTTACTTAGTTGTTAGCAGACTGGCCATTCCAAACAGTTGGAAATAAATTCAAACTTTGACCTGGGTCCTGAAAGATACTAGATTTTTGCCTGAGATACACATTAATATTTCTTTTTAAAAAATCTATTCATGAATTGCAGAGTGAACCCATCAATTTTCAAGGTTAGGGAGTTGATACCTTTTCTCCAAGTGTATTAACAAAACTTTTTCTTTCAATGACTATCAAATTTGGTAATAACCGAGAACGATTTAGAGCCACATATGTTGTTCTTTTGATCTCACAAATGCAGACAACTATAGTTGTATTTTTTTTTGTAAATAAGGTATTTCATTAAAGAAACTAGGACTCAGAAAGAGTCTCCAATACAAAAGAAGTAGAGCCATCTAATCTGGGAGTAGAAGGTTTCCCAATATTAGATTTATCTACTAGGATATGTTTTAAGCTACACAGAGGAGGAGAAGTCTCCCATTCAATAATCGAAGTTAAAGGCCTAGCAAACTTTGCTAAAACATCCGCTACTTGGTTACCTAGTCTAGGAACATAATGAAATCCAAAACAATTATGACAGAGTTTATTTATCCTATTGGCTTCACCAAGACAAGCTTTTGCACGCCAGAAGATGTCCGAAGAATGCCCTTGTAGATACTTGAAAATGCTTTCACAGTCACCCTCTCTGTTGAAACTTTGAATTTGCTTTTATTTTTCTCGAATTATTGCATGTAAGACTCCTATAGCTTCAGCTTCTTGTGGATCTGCACTTGTGGATTGCCCTGCTCTTCGTCCTTCACACTTTCCTGCATCATTTCTTAAAATTAAAGCATAACTAGATGGTAATAATTCAGAGATCCAAGCTGCATCTACATTTATCTTTAGGGTATCTTTGTGAGGTTCCTTCCATGTCTTCATTTGCTTCTTCTTTTTCATCCCTTTAGGTTTAGGGTTTTTATTTTTCCTTGTTGACCAAAAGTCTAAGTGTCTCAGAATTTCTAGAGTTAAGTTCTAGTTGTTTTATATTTTTTTTCAAACATTCTATCACATCTTTCCTTCCAGATAAACCACATCTTATTTAAGAGCATTTCAATGGATATGCCTATCCTAGGATTAGTCAACCAGCTGTTACAAAGATCTAAAAAGTTACTTGAATTGTTTAAGGCTAAGTGCACATGATTGGGGGCTGATTCTCAAATTTCCTTGGCAAAGGGACAAGTGAAATAAAAGATGTTCAGCTTGTTTGTACTTCTACATGACACATAGTACAAGCTTAGGCACTACATCTAACTTTTCCAAAAATCTTTGCATTAGTTGGAAGTGCATTTGCAAGCATTTCCACAAAAATAACTTAATTCTTTGAGAGATGTTCAAATTCCATAAGCCTTTCCTGAAAGATTCTGGTAATGAAAGACTAACTATGTCTTGTCCTGATTGATTCATTTAGTTTATCATACAAAGATATGACAGTGAATTCACCTGATTTTGTTAAAGTTCATCTGAGTTGATCCTTTCTAAGGTTTTGGTTACTATCTTTAAACAGATAGATTCTACTTATTTTTTGAGCAATATCATCAGGGAAAGAGGAGGTGAGTAATGGAATATTCCATTTGCATGTTTCTATGTCAATCAAATCTGATACCCTAACTAAATTATTGTTATTGGATGTTTTGAGATTTTCTAAAGTAACTATTGTTGTATATGCTTCAAAAAAAACTATAGTTGTATATGAGATTTGATACTTAGACTCTTACAAATGAAGGCTATTATAGGGATTCCAAACATTTGATTTCGAGGGCTCATAAAATAATAAATTGGGTCGTCAAATAGCAATCAACAAAACCCCTTATCCTACTATTTTTGCTAATGTCTAGAATACTATCAGTTAATTAGTGCTAATGATTGATTAACTAAATAATTAGTGTTAATGATTGATTAACTAAATTAAAGTTAGTGATTGGATTAAGCTAATAATTTGATTTATCATTAGTAGTAGAAACAAAGATCAAGAAATTATGATTTTTTTTTTTTTTTGAAAATTGAACTTAGGTTAGAACACCTAACCGTAAACAAAACATACGGTTGGGAGTTCATATTTTCCCAACCTTATACAAATCCAAGATAACTTACGGTTAGGAAAATTTGAAAAATTAAAATATGGTTGGGGTTTCCTAACATTAAACCATAAAATACGCTTAGGAGTTCATGTTTTCCAACCGTAGACACATCTTGGGGAAAATTTTGAAAATTGAAAATACGGTTGAGTTTCCATAAACCATATATATTAAAAAATTTCTATGGTTTGAAATATATGTTTATCTTACGGTGGGGAAATCAATATTTCCCAACCATATTAAGTTCTAAAACTAATTTATAAATCTCTAGTTTAATCAAATCTAACCTAATCATGCAATCAAATACAAATGGTTTTCGGTTTTAATTAGATTTAGTTTTTAATTTTAATTTTAATTAGGTTTAGGTTAGGTAATTACATTAGTTGTCTAAGGGTATTTTTGTTGTAGATTAAGTCCGCCCTCATCCACATTTAGGACGTTAATCTATAGGAGCCCTAAAAACCAAATCTTTGAAGCCCCTATAATAGGCTTCTTACAAACACAAATTTAAAAGTTAAACGTGGGAAATAATTTGTTGCTTAGTAAACCTCCTAAGGAAGAGCCAAGGCTAGTAAATAGGAACATTGTAGGAATGCACATCGGTCTGTCGGTATTGGTGACTACCGAAGTGCTGATGGCGGTTTTTTACTATTTTATAACTGCCATCGACTACAAATGAAATCGGTTCAGTTTTAAAACGGCCCTAGTCGGTTCGTTTTTTTTTTTCCCATACTTTTATCGGTTTTAATCGAAAGATAAAAAATGGGTTTATAAAAAAAATGGGCTAAAAACTTTTTGTTCTCGTTTTCATTATCAAATATAAGATTCTTTGAAATTTTCTTTTTATCAAATATAACAACCCTCATTTTAATGGTAGAAGCGAAAATCTAACGACAATGTTGTCCCGTACTGTCGTGTATAAAATCTTTATAAGCTAGCGGGTTTTCCACTGTTAGACTATATTATATACCCTACATATTAGTTTAGATTAAAGAGATAGTTATCAAATAAATATTTAATTTAAGGCAGTGTCTTCAAGTAATTTTTTTTTTAAAGATTGCAGGTCCCTACAACAAAAGCCCTTTTTTTCCTTCGTCAGCATCAATTCCACCGCTCCTATTTCAATCACTATTAATATCACCACCCATTTCAAAAGACTCAGTCTATGGATCCTTTTATCGCAGTTAACCTCAAGTACCACTTTCAGTTTAGTATTCATTTGATCTAACCCTATATCTCCTCAAGAAATTCAAACCTAAAATCACGACTAACTTAACAACACTCGGATAAAATTGAATATAAATTCCTATCAGACTTTTTTTCACAAAAAAAAAAATCTAAAATCCGTCCTTAGAAACCTGATAATAGTTAAATCACTAGGTAATTGATTATATTTTGATTCAACAAAAACTTTAAAAACTAAACCAGCATCAGTAATCAAATCGAACTCCGCCTTATCAACAATAACGACAACAACACTTTCTTGTCCATGATGTTGAAGTCAATGAAGAGAATAACAAAGACATGAAGCTTCTGGAAGTTGATGTGGATGGCCAGGAATGTACCAACACTCATTCTTCTCTAAGTTTAACATCAAATCATCATCAATAAAAATAATTCAGATTTGGGTTTTTAGTCTGTAACAATTGAAACTTTTTTTGGTTTTGTGTATTATAGATAATGATTGATATGATTATGATAATACGATGAGTTTGAATTTGCTTATTTAGGGTTTAAAAGGATTAACCAAAACAGTTTTATGAATCCAAGGATAACAAAGGTTTTGTGTTGATGACCAAATGTGAGATTTGTTGATGCCATTGAAAGAAGTTCTAAATCTCAATGGAAAACAACAAAGAAAGCGAGTGATACTTTAAGGTCTTGGTTGTATGCATATTGATGATATGTAAGGGCTTGGTAGCAATTTTGATAAGGAGAGGGTACCAAGTACAACACCAACTTTTTCGTTCGGCAACCTGCATGCACAAAACCAAATAGAATTGCAGGTAGACCTACTTAATGATCCTTGAAAATATATATGTAAAGTTTATATCTCTATCGAAATGACAAGGGTACCCAAACACTACTCTTTTTCGTTTCAACCTATAAGTCTGATAGCTATGGTCTATGGACAAGATACAACTTCAAGATATTCACTTGATAATAGTTATGGTCCAAAATCGGTTTACTATAGGATCAATATAAAGTGATTAGGATTAATGTACTGGTGTATTTACTTTTAATTATAATAAATAATTATAATTGCGAAAAGTAAAAGTAAATCACACAACTTGATTTTGTTAACGAGGAAACCGCAAATGCAGAAAATTCCCAAGACCTAATCCAGTTTTAAATACTCTCAGAATTAAGCCGCTATACAAAGAACAAAGCCAACTTCGTATAGTTGAGAGACCAAGTCATCTACCCCTAGTTACTTAGTTCCCTTAGTATCCCTGCATCTACAACCATCTGGTCATGCACGTGAATCCCAAGACAGAAAACCACAATCTTGAGTTGCTTTAGCGATGTAAAGTCTTAAGCACTCAACTCCTTTTGATCGTCTTCCAAACAGTAAAGAAACAAAGTTGTTTGGTAACTACTCCAATAATCTTTTAAGAAAAAGATTCGTTGAGTTTTGACAAAGTCTCTTCCATTTAAAATAGTAAACTCCTTTGTCGGGTAAGATCAATCCAAATCAGTAACTTAGATTCATATTCACAACTAACATATTCGGATATTGAAGAATACCACCAAATGATAATTGCCGATCAATACGACTATATGATCAAATCTATCAAAGATAAATCTAATCTAAGTCGACCCAGCTGATCAATATGTGTGCACAAATCACGAGATACGAAAACCAATAAGAAAAATTTTCTTGTCTTCAAATCTTCAATTGCCTTCTTTTGTACCTGCACACCACAAACTTGATTCCACTTATGATCGATCACGCACAGAATGGAGTCTGTTAATGATGGATGATCACAATTTGTCTTTATATCTAAAAACAATTCTAAAGATCTCACAATACTTTGATCTAGTTTGAGTGACCCTTATGTCAAGAGGAAGCTATCAAGAATAATCAAACTAGGTGCAATCAAGTTTCAATAACCATTAGTCAATCAAATCAACAATCGAAAACTAAAATAACAATGCAATTATTTAGTTTCCCTCCAACGGTACTGTAGAGCTTCTTGATCCCAAAAAAGTCTTTAAATGAGCGGTCATAATAAATTTCGCCTAATTAGGTACTTTCCTCTCCCAGGATAGACTACTCCACCGAAACAACACGGATGAAGTTTGCATGGCTCTTAGGATAGTTTGCAAGAAATGCAACCTCAACTATTTATAAACCAAGGTTGCTTGGACAACAAGGAATTTCCAAAACTGAAAATATTGTCAAGATATGCAATAAGTACCTAATTTCTCTTTTCATTTTTCCAACTAATATCCAGCATTTAATTCTGAAATCTCTCATTAGAAAATATCTAATAATAGTTTAGCACCTAACTAATATAACTTTCCAAGAGATATGTTTTGATTTGCTGGCTAGGATCGGTTCTACCATATATCCCAATATAGGTAAGGATCGGTTCTACCAAGACTCCCCACAAAATCTAGGATCGGTTCTACCATGTATCCCAATATAGGTAAGGATCGGTTCTACCAAGACTCTCAACATAAGTCAAGATCGGTTCTATCGTGTATCCCAAACTAGATAAAGATCGGTTCTCCCATAACTCTGAACATAAGTCAAGATCGGTTCTACCAAAGTTCTTACCTAGGTTCGATTTTGTCATTCAACAGATCTTCAATGCAAACCGGACCAAATGCCTATTGGTTTCTTTTCGATTACGAAACAAGTTTCGTATATGTAATTCCTTTAAACATATGTAATCAAACATAGTTTCATAGGATGGAATCACATTTATATCCAATACACAATCAAGTAACGAATTACATAGATTATGTCGATGTCGTATTTACGAAGTTCAAAAGATAAATGTTATACTTCGTAATCAAATATTCTTCCTTGACAATTTTGTTAGAGCACTCCTCGGTCAAACTCGCAAGCATTTCTATCTCAAGCTTGTTTGTCAAGTTTAGTTGCCAAAACTATAAGTCTTGATTCTAATCTACTTATAACTAAGTCTCGGATTAGGATAGAAAGTGTAGTTGAGATTTAGACTTCACAACATTCATCGATTAAAGACGAAGAAATACTCAAGGGAACTTGTGGAACTTCATCCACAAAAGGTATATATGTGGATACTTGAACTCATCTATCATTCAAAAGTCTATCTACTTTATCTCCTATTTGAGACAAAAGTCGTATTGCTATATAGACTTCAATTATACACATTTGATATTTAGAGCCGAGTTTATCTCGCTTATCTATTTCTCGAAATATGTATTGGTAAGCTTTCGCTTTAACCAAGTTCATCTTTTATTCTTGACAAAGTCAAAAGATGATCATGTGAAAATCTCCTTGTAACATCTTACATGATTTGTGTGATGCAATCATTTGGTGTAGACTCGGAATGTTTCGTATTGATCATTCGATCACTTGAAAATTGCTTTGGAGATAATAGTTGTGTGAGACATCTATTGTCGTCTTCTAAGAATTTTTCAATGATTTAAATGAGAGTTTAGAACATGTAACCATGATTGGATATAAACATAGAGTGTGTAATCACATTTGTGTAAGGTCCAAGTCCGGGAACCATAGTATGCGTACCCGTACGCGTACTGGCTGGTGAATGGAAGTCTGGGAACTAAGTATGCGTACCCGTACACGTACTGGCGTAAGTCTAAGTTCCGGAATTCAACTGAGGTTGTAAGTATGCATACCCGTTCACGTACTGGCAAAACCAAACTCAGTCCGGCTACATAAGTATGCGTACTTGAGTAGGTTATGTTCTAAAATCGGGTTGTTCATGAACTAATACATTTATATATTATGGAATGAAATCTTTTGAAAATGTGGCTATAATGTTCATGAAACGATTCGAGTGAATCAAAATCGATTTTGCTTCAATTGTGTCTTGTATACTTCTATGAGAATATAAATAATTGAACAACTCTCTAACTAGTTTCATTTGAGTCATTTGAACTAGTTGTGATGAAGATGAATAAGGTTGATATGACAGTGTTCATATGGATAACCTCGGTTAACTATTGTTGAACCAACTAAGTGTACACGTTTAGGTACGGTTACCTTTATTTAAATGTTGTTACATTTCATTTGTGTATGACAAGCTAAGTTCTATCTAACAGTTGAAACATATTAGCTTGAATCTAACTGTTTTTATCTAACGGTGAATATTGAATGCTTTGTTACCAAGGTAGCATTGATTGCAAACCCTGATTTGGAGACTATATAAAGGAGAACTCTAGCAACTGGGAAACCTAATCCCCACACCTCCTGTGTGATACTAGTTGCGACTAGAGTCGATTCTCCTTTAACCTTAGGGTTTTTTAAAACCCAGTAGGTTAACGACTTAAAGACTTCATTGGGATTGTGAAGACAGACCCAACTATTTTCTTTGTAGTTGCGTGTTCTGATCTTGATGTTTTCTATTGTGATTGAGTACTATCTTCTTTAATATTTGCTCGAGATTTATTCTCCAATAGGCAAGATTGAAAAGTAGTCACAAACACCTTCGTCTCATCGTTTGTGATTCCACAATATCTTGTTTCGTTAATCGATTAAGATTTTTCTGAGGTGATTGATATTACTAGGTTGTTCTTCGGGAATATAAGTCTGGTTTATCAATTGGTTCATGTTCACCTTGATTTATCAAAAGACGAAAAAAAAACTCGTAGGTATATATGTGGGATACAGATTTATCTATTTAATAGACTTTTCTGTGTGATACATATTTGTTTATTAAGTCTTCGACTTTGGGTCGCAGCAACTCTTAGTTGTGGGTGAATCAGCTAAGGGAATCAAGTGCGCAGAATCCTGCGTGGTTCAAGAGGCGTAAGGAACGCAACTGTACCTAGATCAGTGTGAGATTGGTTAGGGCTCAACTACATTCCAGTCCGAAGTTAACTTGGAGTAGGCTAGTGTCTGCGGCGGCTTAATACAATGTGGTATTCAAATCTGGACTAAGTCCCGGGGTTTTCCTGCATTTGTGGTTTCCTCGTTAACAAAACTTCTGGTGTCTGTGTTATTTCTTTTCCGCATTATATTTTTTTATATAATTGAAATATCACAGGTTGTGCGTAAGTTCAATCAATTAGATAATCCAACCTTTGGTTGTTGATATAAATTGATTGACACTTGGTCTTTAGTACCGTTCAAGTTGTTTCACATAATAATCAGGCTCGCGGATTTCTATCTGTTTGATTTGCTGATTACATTGTGAAGCAGAGATACAACTCTTTGATATATTTCTTGATTAAGCTCGCTTTATTAGTTGGTGCTCTCAGAATTATATTGGAGTTTGTCCATACAGATTTCCTAAACGAAATATTGGGTGAGGTTGTTAGACCCCCGCTTTTTCACAAATAAAATGGAAGCACTCAGATTTTTGAGCACTCCTTACAAGATAACTAATTAACTGAAACAAAAATAATCCTAGTGAGGAGATCCCAGACCTATAAAATGGTTGGTCTGCCAATATACACAACTTTTTCTCCTCTAGCCAAATATATATCTCTTTTAGCTATCTTATCCGTAGAGAACTACGCACAAAACTGACACTATTTAAATTTGTACAATCCTTAATCTATCTTGCCACCACAAACCAAGGGGCTTCACTAGAAAAAAAAAATTAGAGATAAAAGATTTGGAATCTAGGTGGATAAGCAAATCCCTAACTCCAAAGTTCTCTGCACATTCCGAAGCATTATTAACTACCATGACTTCAACCAGATTATTTTTTCCATTATCTAATCCTATATATATATATATATATATATATGTATATTCACCTTTATGAATTCTGTATTTGAAACCATAACCCGTTGCTCCAGGGTTTCCATTGGAAACCGCATCACAACAGACCAAAGTTTGATTTTTCTTTGGAGAATCTAAAAGAACCTTCATAGTTTGTTGTATCTTCACTGGGTTTTTTCCCCAAATTAAAGTTTATGAGAACTTGATTATCATAGATGACATCCCATATATCTATTTTCATTCTAACTTTACAGTCTTTAGTAAACTGCATAATCCTAATATTCACGAACAGAACCATATCCATATGATCTGATTAAATTTGCGTTGCTATAGGATATGATCCGTTAATTCCTCATCAGTACTAGATAAAAAATATTTGGATCCCTGATAGGTGTCTAAAACACCTTAATATTTATCTATTGTTTATGCTTTCTTTGCTCAGTTTTCTTGTAAAATATGTATCTAATGGTTGTTTTTGAGTATTTAGGTACTTTGGAGTCATTTGGAATAAAAGAAGAAGAAACAGCGCAAAAGCCTCATCTCATGTGCAAACATTGTTGGGGGCGGATTATTTCTCACTATTTGCTTCTATTTCTTCATCTCTGTCTGAAAAGTATGTCGGCTTTAGTGATGCAAACTTATCTGTCTGAAAAGCACGACTGCTTTAGTGATGAAGAGACATTGAAGAGAAGAAGTGAATCTGAGAAGTAAGAGACGGATGTTGTTGGTGGAAGATTTCGAAGAAAGGCGAAAGCGTCGGTTCGTATGCAAACACGATGGGAAGCGAAGCGATTAGGGGTAAGCTGCTGAGTTATGTTTATTGGCTGTCACTGTTGGTGGCTTGAATCTGATGGTCGGGTGCCTTCTCTCTGGGGTTCTATTCAGCTGGGGTGGATACATCCACTCTTCTTCCTACACAAAACCTAATTTCAGAGAAAACAAATCATTTGTTTTCATTTCTCCACCTGAAACCGAGAGAATCAGTGAGAAAACGGCTGGCTGTTCACTAAGACTGAGAGGAATTCAGGGATAACCAAGGTAATGGTGCTATGTATGCTGGTGGTTGTAGTTTTACAAGGAACAGATCGAGTCCATCATCAGCTCAATTAGCCGCAGCGAGCAACAGGAGACAACCACAGTCAAGGATGGGATCCAAGTCGTAATTAAACGAGTTCGGTGGCCGTACCGGTGGATTCATCTGGTAGTTTATTGGCTCGAATTCAGGGCTGAATCGGTTCGATTCGGAGGAGATATGGCGAGTTCTTGAGCTGAATTACAACCGTAATAGGTTGCTGCTACAACCAAACTGATGGATTGTTCTACAATGGGTTTTGAGAGATTTGAGCATGAAAGACCAAGACAGGGAAGCTTGATGTTTGGTGGTGTTGGCTGAGGCCTGGAGTTAATTTGTGAACTGGGTTCAAGCTTGCGGTAGTGTCTGGAAGTTCAATTGAGAAGACAAGGAGTTATGGGGACTCCATCAGTCAAATTGAGTCGAGTTTTAGCAGTTGCTAAGAAAGGAGGAGTTGGATAGTTTGATGGCAGTGAAATACTTGTATTGATGCTACAATCCAGTGGGCTTATGGTGGACACATTGGATATGGGCTTTTGAGACTTGACCTAGTTTTGGAAGGAGGAAAAGCTATAAAAGAAAAGTCTTCTACACTTTTAGATATAACGTATTCTTCTTGGAGTTTTGCAGAGAGCCGGAGCTAGGGTTTGCCTTCATTTAATATTTTCATCTTCTTTACTTTATTTCCATTATTATTTGATGATGAACTCCAATATTATGAGTAACTAAAACTCTCTTTGATTAAGGGCGATTTCGAAGCCCGAAATATGAATCTATATTTGATATGAAATAACTTGTTCTCTTGCATTCATTAATGTTATTGATTGATTTCTACCATGCTAATATTGTCTATGGATTATTTGTTAAGGGTTTAAGTTCGAAATTGAATCATTAATTCTTAATCTATTTGCTAGTTTAGATTTTCTTGACCAGTAATTGTCTAGAGAAGATAAACACAAGTAGTAATATGTGGGTATTGATGATGGGACTTTGTTAAGTACCTATATGTAGAAATCAACACTAGTAGGTGATTCATGCTTTTGAGTTCATCACTAGGAGCAACCCTATCTCACAGAACTTAGAGCACTTGTTTAAGTCAAACCTAGTAAGCGTACCTCTAGGAAACTTGGCAAGTAGGAACCGGTAGTCGAGCGCTTCCGTATCCGGTGAGCTAGGAGATAATAACGGAATAGTTGAGCGTACTAATTATTCTAGGGTTGTTAGTAACATGATAATGTGAAGAACATAGCTATCTATCAATTTGGTTTGTATTAGTGGTCTAGAATGAACCTTTAATCAATTACTTCTCATATTTGAATACATTTTACAATTTTCAGCATTTCTACAACAAAATCATCTTTGCTAAGAGTATTTGTATAACAACTTGAACTTCATACCTCCCTTGGGACGATCCTACTTACATTATACTACTTGCTAGTTAAAGAGAAGTAGAGAAATTTATTTTTGCGAGATTGACACCTCGTCAAAATTGGCGCCGCTGCCGGGGAGGCAGTGGCAAGTTTAGTTGTTATTTTTATTCTTAGTTGTTACTTTTGCTTTTATTTTCAATTTCTATTTACTTATTCAACCTCTTAGAATCGATTTTCAGGTACTATTTCTTTGGTGAATGCGTGGAGAGGGTAGACCAAGTCCAATTGGTATACGTCTTCGTTCAGGCACTTTACTTAAGGATTTCATTCGAGCAGTCAACACTCCACTTCCTCAAAGTTCTACACCAAGTGAATTCTCGGACTCGGACGAAGGGGAAGACAACACAATGGGAGGTCGACCACCTGCTCCAAGAACACTCAAGGAGCTCACTTCTCCAAACCTAGATCGCAGACCTTTATGTATTCAAATTTGAATGGAACCATTGAGTTGAAACCACAATTGATTAACTTGCTGCCCAAATTCGAGAGGTTTAGCGGGAGAAGATCCTAATCGTCACTTGCAACAATTTCATCATGTGGTGACTAGTATGAAGCAAGCAACTGCAGATGCGGATATGGCTATGATGACATCTTTTCCTTTCTCTCTTTTAGATACTGCAGAGAGTGGTTCTTTTGCTTACCCGCTGGAAGCATAACCACATGGAATGGGATGAAGAAATTGTTCCTTGAGAAGTATTTTCCAGCATCAAAAGCAGCTGTGATTCGCAAGGAGATTTGTGGTATTAGGCAAGTATCGGGAGAGACTCTCCATGAGTATTGGGAGCGCTACAAGAAGCTTTTAGCTAGCTGCCCACACCACCAAATCAGCGATCAACTTGTGATTCAATATTTCTACGAGGGGTTGCTTTCTAATGATAGAAATTTGATCGATGCCGCAAGTGGTGGTGCACTTACCAACAAGACCATTGCGGAAGCTACGAGTTTGTTGGAGAATATGGCTGCGAACACTCAACAATTCTACACTCGAGATGAATCAGCAGTAAGGAAGGTGAATGAAGTTGGCAATTCTTCACACATGGAACAAAGGATGGGCAACATGGAGAGAATGATGACTCAAATAGCCGCATTTGTCATACCATCATCATATACCGAAGATGTTGAGCAAGCAAGTGCTATGTACCAAAATCAGCAAAGGCCGAGGTACGATCCGTACTCCAACACATACAACCCAGGTTGGCGTGATCATCCGAATTTCAGCTATGCAAACAAGCAAGCTGCTGCAAATCCTACTTTCAATCAACAAGGAGGATATCAATTCATGCAAAGACCACCACAAGAAACTCAAGGCACGAGTATAGATGACAAGTTGAATCTCATTCTCAACACAATGGTGCAAGATAAGCAAAAGACAAACAATGGATATGAAGGACATCCGAACACAAATGGGTCAATTAGCTAATGCCGTGAGCAAATTGGAAGCACAAGCGAGAGGGAAAACTTCCTTCGCAACCAATAAATCACAAGGAGAATGCCAATGCTATTGAGTTACGAAGTGGGAAGCAAGTAGAGAAACCGGAAACATCACCGGTGTCCCATGAACCGATTTGGAGAAAGAAAAGGGTGAAACAGCCCCCCAAAAAGGCTGACCCGGTAACAAATTCTAACTCTAAAACTCATGTTTCTACTTATGTTACTTCTCCGCCTTTTCCTAGCAGGTTTGCAAAGTCGAACAAGGAGACATTGTACCAAGAGCTTTTGGAAATCTTTAAGAAGATTGAAGTGAACATTCCACTCATTGAGGCGATAAGGCAAGTTCCACGTTGGGCAAAGTTCTTGAAGGAATTGTGCACTAACAAGCACAAATTGACCGTAACGAGGTAATGAGTGTGGGGAGAATGCTTCGGCATATCTTCAAAAGAAACTCCCACCTAAGTTGAAAGACCCCGGTAGTTTCACCATACCATGTACTATTGGTAAAATCAGGTTTGAACGTGCTATGTTAGATTTAGGAGCATCCATTAATGTTATGCCTGCCTCCGTTTATGAATCATTGAATCTTGGACCTCTTAAGAATACCGGTATTGTTATACAACTTGCCGATAGGTCTAATTCTTACCCGAAAGGGGTTATTGAAGATGTTTTGGTGCAGGTTAATCAACTCATATTTCCAGCTGATTTCTATGTTCTTGACATGATGGATGAAGATTCACCATCGTCTACTCCCTTCTTTGTTGGGTAGACCGTTCATGAGAACCGCTAGAACAAAGATAGATGTTTTTAAAGGCGCCTTAACTATGGAATTTGATGACGAAATCATAAGTTTCAATATCTTTGAGGCTATGAGATATCCTAGTGATGTGCATTCCTGTTTTTCAATTGATATTATTGATTCTCTAGCTCAACATATTTTTGAATTGAATGGTGAAGATGCTTTAGAAAACACCATAGTGGAAGGTTTAGGTTATGGGAAATATAAAGACCTTGAAAGTGAATTGTCTATTTGTGATGAGCTTAAAGAGGCTGTTTTAGCTCTTAACTCATTAAAAGAAGTTCCACAAAAGTATAATGCGTCTTATGTTTCTTTGCCGCTTACTAATGAGAAACTTTTACCATCGATTGTGCAGGCACCTATTCTTGAGTTGAAACCTCTTCCGGATCACCTCAAATATGTATATTTGGGTGATAAGGAAGAGTTACCGGTGATCATTGCCAACAACCTTACCAAGGTGCAAGAGGAGAAGCTTGTTCGAGTGCTAAGAGAGTACAAGTCTGCCATTGGGTGGACTATTGCCGATATCAAAGGAATCAGTCCTTCCACATGTATGCACCGAATACTTCTTGAGGAGGGGGCAAAACCAACAAGAGAAGCTCAACGTCGCTTGAACCCTCCAATGATGGAAGTAGTCAAGAAGGAAATCTCGAAGTTGTTGGAAGTGGGGTGATCTATCCCATATCCGATAGCAAATGGGTGAGCCCGATTCAAGTCGTTCCAAAGAAGTCCGGAATCACGGTGGTGAAAAACGAAGATAATGACTTGGTTCCAACTAGAATCCAGACCGGTTGGAGAGTGTGCATTGATTACCGAAAGCTCAACTCTACCACCCGAAAGGACCATTTTCCCTTACCATTCATTGATCAAATGCTTGAAAGGTTGGCTAGACATGCTTTTTACTTGCTTCCTTGATGGTTTTTCAGGTTATAACCAGATTGTAATAGCTCGGAAGATCAAGAAAAGACGACGTTTACTTGTCCTTTTGGCACTTTTGCGTATAGACGTATGCCATTTGGCTTGTGCAATGCACCAGCCACTTTTCAACGTTGTATGGTAAGTATATTCTCAGATTATGTGGAAAGCATCATAGAAGTGTTTATGGATGATTTCAGCGTGTATGGTGATTCTTTTGACAAATGCTTAGATAACCTTGCACTTATTCTTAAACGATGCGTAGAAACTAATCTTGTGCTTAATTGGGAAAAATGTCACTTTATGGTCAATCATGGGATTGTGCTAGGTCATGTTGTATCCTCTAAGGGGTTAGAAGTTGACAAGGCTAAGATAGATTTGATTCGGAACTTACAATACCCCACAAATGTGAGGGAGGTTCGCTCTTTTCTTGGTCATGCAGGTTTTTATAGGAGATTCATCAAGGATTTCTCCAAGATTGCAATGCCCCTGTGTAGACTCTTGCAAAAAGATGTGGCCTTTGATTGTGACAAGGAATGCAAGGAAGCTTTCGACACCTTGAAAGAGTTGTTGACTACCGCACCAATCATCAAACCACCGGACTGGAGCAAGCCATTTGAGTTGATGTGCGATGCAAGTGATTATGCCGTTGGAGCCGTGTTGGGACAGCGAGATGGCAAAGTTCCATATGCCATTTATTATGCTTCTAGAACTCTCAACGGAGCACAAATCAACTACTCCACTACGAAAAGGAGCTTTTGGCCATAGTGTTTGCACTCGAGAAGTTTAGATCTTATTTAGTGGGTACAAAGGTGGTTGTTTTCTCTGACCATGCTGCACTTCGATACTTGCTAACAAAGAAGGATGCTAAGCCAAGGCTCATAAGGTGGATACTTCTTCTTCAAGAGTTCAACATGCAAATCAAGGACAAGAAGGGTAGTGAGAATACTGTAGCGGATCATCTAAGCAGATTGGTTGTGTCCGAAGAAGCGATTCCTTTGCATGATAGCTTCCCGGATGAGCAACTCTTTGCGGTTGGTGGCACAACTCCATGGTACGCTGATATTGTTAACTTCTTGGTGACGGGACAAGTACCTAGTTCCATGTCTACATTTCAAAAACACAAGCTTAAGAAGATTGCTAAGCAATATATATGGGATGAACCTTATTTGTGGAAGCATTGCTCCGATCAAATGATCCGCAGGTGCGTACTTGAATCCGAGTTCCAATCAATTCTGAATTTTTGTCACTCATATGCTTGTGGTGGCCATTTCGGAGCCAAGAGGACAGCCCTCAAGGTTCTCGAAAGTGGTTTTTATTGGCCTACATTGTTTAAGGATGCATATCTATGTTGTAAGGCTTGTGATAGGTGTCAAAGGACAGGCAACCTTGGTGCTAGAAACCAAATGCCGCAAACACCAATTCTCATTTGTTGAGATTTTTGATGTTTGGGGTATCGATTTTATGGGGCCTTTTGTGAATTCCAATGGGAAATTTTTTATACTTCTTGCTGTAGATTATGTTTCTAAGTGGGTGGAAGCTAAAGCCACCCCTACCAATGATTCTCATATTGTTTGTGAGTTTGTGAAGGAACATATCTTTTCTAGGTTTGGAACACCTCGAGTGGTGATTAGTGATGGAGGTTCGCACTTCAAGAGATCCTTTCACGCTCTTCTAAAGAAGTATAACATTTCTCATAAAGTTGGCACACCGTATCATCCACAAACGAGCGGTCAAGCTGAAATTTCCAACCGGGAGATTAAGTCCATCTTAGAGAAGACGGTGAATGTCACAAGGAAGGATTGGAGTTATAGACTCAATGACGCTTTGTGGGCGTATAGGACAGCTTATAAGACACCCATCGGTATGTCTCCTTTTAGGCTTGTCTATGGCAAACCTTGCCATCTTCCCGTCGAACTTGAACACAAAGCTTATTGGGCTATCAAGGTATGTAATATGGAATTAGATGCACTGGTGAACATAGGAAACTTCACTCAATGAGTTAGAAGAGATACGAAATGATGCATATGAAAGTTCACGCATTTACAAAGAAAAGACCAAGGCTTTCCATGATAAAATGATTTCCCGAAAGAGTTTTGAAGTAGGGCGAAAAGTACTTTTATTCCATTCTCGTCTTAAATTGTTTAAAAGGGTAAACTTAGGTCCGATGGGTTGGACCATTTGTTGTTACTAATGTGTTTGCGCATGGTGCAGTTGAGATAACTAGTCCCAAAACAGGGGGCTGATTTCCAAGGTTAACGGCCATCGCTTGAAACCATACTATGAGCAGTTTGTGACGGAGAATCAGGATATGATCACATTGAGTGACCCACTCCCTCTGGAGGAGTAATTGGAGCCGAACGTCGGGCTGACGACGTTAAACCAAGCGCTAAGTGGGAGGCAACCCACCGGTTTTGTATCTTTCCCTTTATCTTTTTATTTTTAAGCATTTTATCTTTATTTTCTTGTTTTTGCATATCATTTGCGGAATTTCCCACCTTGAACCTTCTTTGGATGATTCAATTTTACATTGAGGACAATGTAAAGTTTAAGTGTGGGGGAGCATTTATATGTTTGTATAGTTTGTTTTAGTTTGTTTTATGCCTTCAAAAAAAAAAAAAAAAAAAAAAAAAATCAGAAAAATAGAAAAAACCAAGAAAAATTTGTGCTTTTTGAACTCCGAAATCTAGAAACTTGTTCCTTTAGGTTGACACCATTAGTGGATGGAATCATTTTGAATGCAGGAGTTGAGGAACCAATTAACAAAAGGGACGAACATAGCTCAGAAATCACAAATAACATGATAGTCGTTACCATATCTCGGAATATCACCATATCGCATTCTATTTTTATTTTTCCATATTTATCTATTGTTCTCTAAGTGTTTTGGTGGGTCACTAAACATCGACGTGTTATTACTGCTAGGATGAAATAGAGTGATTGAGTTGCTAGAAAAGGAAAAAAAAGAGAAGAGACCGACCAATTAGACCAAACGGAATAAGAATGACACTTGGGAATAACAGTATGTGTGAAACGTAGTCCCTGTCTCCGTCGCCTAAACAAGCGTGGAATGCAGGATCCAAGGCAACTATCATGTACTTGCTGACAAGAAGCATGCGCTTTGATCCAAAAGATCGAATCATGCTGTCACATAAAAAAAAAAGAAAAAAAAAAGTGAAAAAGAAAAGAAAAAGAAAAGAAAGTATTTTATATTTGGTGAATAAAGTCACTCCTGGTTCCCTTGTATATGCCAGTGTGTTGACACTAGAATTGACCAAGTAGCTCAATCCAATAGGGATAGGTTCATCTTAGTAGTGACCTTCAGACAGATATGGGAAACATCGAACACTTGTGAACATTCGCCAACATCTACATCTATATCCATCTTCTTAATCTTTTCATTATGATTGTGGTTTGTTAGTTTCCGAGTATTGTGGTTTGTTCGACTATCTAATTAGAGCTTTATTTACTTATATATGAACTGAATTTGTGCAAGGTACCTCCTCCTGTAGTCATTTTGGATTCGTTCATTGATTTGTCACAAATAGACGGAGTTGGAAATATAGGTTTTGTAGGCAGACCTCTTGTAAACCTTCACGAGACTAAAACTCGTCCACTAGGGACACCAAGGGGTTCAAAGGCCTATTATTCATGCTTAGAGTAACCGTAGCCTCGATGAGACGGAGTTGTATGTATCTTCTAGAATTATTTTGTTTGATTTGCTCGAGGACTAGCAAAGTCTAAGTGTGGGGGAATTTGATAGGTGTCTAAAACACCTTAATATTTATCTATTGTTTATGCTTTCTTTGCTCAGTTTTCTTGTAAAATATGTATCTAATGGTTGTTTTTGAGTATTTAGGTACTTTGGAGTCATTTGGAATAAAAGAAGAAGAAACAGCGCAAAAGCCTCATCTCATGTGCAAACATTGTTGGGGGCGGATTATTTCTCACTATTTGCTTCTATTTCTTCATCTCTGTCTGAAAAGTATGTCGGCTTTAGTGATGCAAACTTATCTGTCTAAAAAGCACGACTGCTTTAGTGATGAAGAGACATTGAAGAGAAGAAGTGAATCTGAGAAGTAAGAGACGGATGTTGTTGGTGGAAGATTTCGAAGAAAGGCGAAAGCGTCGGTTCGTATGCAAACACGATGGGAAGCGAAGCGATTAGGGGTAAGCTGCTGAGTTATGTTTATTGGCTGTCACTGTTGGTGGCTTGAATCTGATGGTCGGGTGCCTTCTCTCTGGGGTTCTATTCAGCTGGGGTGGATACATCCACTCTTCTTCCTACACAAAACCTAATTTCAGAGAAAACAAATCATTTGTTTTCATTTCTCCACCTGAAACCGAGAGAATCAGTAAGAAAACGGCTGGCTGTTCACTAAGACTGAGAGGAATTCAGGGATAACCAAGGTAATGGTGCTATGTATGCTGGTGGTTGTAGTTTTACAAGGAACAGATCGAGTCCATCATCAGCTCAATTAGCCGCAGCGAGCAACAGGAGACAACCACAGTCAAGGATGGGATCTGAAGCTGTAATTAAACGAGTTCTGGTGGCCGTACCGGTGGATTCATCTGGTAGTTTATTGGCTCGAATTCAGGGCTGAATCGGTTCGATTCGGAGGAGATATGGTGAGTTCTTGAGCTGAATTACAACCGTAATAGGTTGCTGCTACAACCAAACTGATGGATTGTTCTACAATGGGTTTTGAGAGATTTGAGCATGAAAGACCAAGACAGGGAAGCTTGATGTTTGGTGGTGTTGGCTGAGGCACTGGAGTTAATTTGTGAACTGGGTTCAAGCTTGCGGCGGTGAACGGAAGTTCAATTGAGAAGACAAGGAGTTATGGGGACTCCATCAGTCAAATTGAGTCGAGTTTTAGCAGTTGCTAAGAAAGGAGGAGTTGGATAGTTTGATGGCAGTGAAATACTTGTATTGATGCTACAATCCAGTGGGGTTCTGGTGGAGCTTTGAGTCTGTGATGCGGCCATGAAATGGAGGAGAAACTGGTAACTGGTAATGCAGATGGAAGCTCTCAACTGAGAAATAAATACAGCAAAGAGGCATCAAGGTTTCCCACTGTAAACTCTTGATCTCGAGCAAGTGGTGATTGGCAGCAGCAAAGCTGGATGTGAAAGTGCGAAGAAGTAAAGATGCTTGCAGTGGCTGAACTAAGTCAAGGCAGAGCTGGGTTTTAGTGTCTGCGGATCTTGGACGAGAATGGAGATGGAAATAAGTGCAAGTGTTTACGGGTACCTGCAATGGGGGATTGTTTTAAGAGCACCAATAATGGTTTATGAACGATGGTGTACGCAGGGATGAACTTAAATGCTATCTTATATGGCCTCGGTGGTGTTCGATAATGAAGTTAAGGGCATACTGTGGGGCTGTATTCGAATGAGAAGCGGCTGCAGGCGTTGATATACAATGGCGTTCAAGATTCATCTAAGCTGAGACGAGATGGAACACTGAAGTGGAAATCATTAAAGGAAACAAAGAGTTGTCTTTGTTGTTCCAAACGTTTGAAGAGATCAAGGAGTAGAGAAGTAATAATGTGGGGCTGTGTTCAAATGAAATGGGTGATTGCTGATGGACTTGACCTGGATTAACAGTTAGAAATGGAGTCAGAGAGCAATTGAGGGTGGATAGATAACAAGCTTGTAACCTGCAGGAGGGTTGTGTTGGGGACATTAGAGAAGATGGCCGGAGTTCATGGGGAGTTTTGATGCAAGGGTGGAGTTTGCAACAGATTTGAGTGCCAGAAAAGAGGAAGTGCAATTGACATGTTCCGAGCAGGAGTAGAGGAAACTGAAGATGATGCTGCTACCACTGAGTCTTGTAAGCTGAATTCCAGCGAATTTGGTGAATTGTTTTGCTGGTTGAGCTGAATTCGTTAACGAGGCGGGGTCATTCGAATTGGAGGAGAATGGGTTGAGTTCGAGCTGAAATATGAAGTTGTTGTGATCTTTGTGTAGTAGGTTGCAATGGTTGTGGAACTGGAGCGAAATCTTTGGTGCTTGTCTTTGGTGAGTCTATGATAATTGATCTTTGCAGTTGAAGAAGCTATGTTGCAATTGAGAGTTCGGTGCGATTGAAGGCTGTAAGTTAGAGATGGAATTGTGGAGTTAGATGTATGTTAGGACTGATATTGCATTTGTAGGATGTGAAGCGACTATGTCGCAGGGAAGACAATGAATCGCAGGTTCGAGATACACTGGATGTATTACAGCTTGAAGCTGGGAAGGCAAGAGGGGCAGCATAAGTTAGTCATGTTTAATGATGATGCAACATTGGCTTGGCCTTTGCGGAATGGCGAGAGACAATGGCTCGCCAACTCAAATCCATTCGGACAAGTTGACAATGGTGACTCAGTCCGATTAGACCTAGCCGACAACACTGAATTGATTCATTGACTCGGTGTGACTCACCTGATTTTCCGAGTTGAATCGTTGCCGATCATCCGAGTTATCTTAGGTCACTTTCCGGCCGAGTTCGTCCAACTTCCGGCACCTCAACCAGTTTTCCGGCGACCACTTTTGGAGCAGATTTTCACATGAGGTTTTTTTCACACTTGGGCTTATGGTGGACACATTGGATATGGGCTTTTGAGACTTGACCTAGTTTTGGAAGGAGGAAAAGCTATAAAAGAAAAGTCTTCTACACTTTTAGATATAACGTATTCTTCTTGGAGTTTTGCAGAGAGCCGGAGCTAGGGTTTGCCTTCATTTAATATTTTCATCTTCTTTACTTTATTTCCATTATTATTTGATGATGAACTCCAATATTATGAGTAACTAAAACTCTCTTTGATTAAGGGCGATTTGAAGCCCGAAATATGAATCTATATTTGATATGAAATAACTTGTTCTCTTGCATTCATTAATGTTATTGATTGATTTCTACCATGCTAATATTGTCTATGGATTATTTGTTAAGGGTTTAAGTTCGAAATTGAATCATTAATTCTTAATCTATTTGCTAGTTTAGATTTTCTTCGACCCGTAATTGTCTAGAGAAGATAAACACAAGTAGTAATATGTGGGTATTGATGATGGGACTTTGTTAAGTACCTATATGTAGAAATCAACACTAGTAGGTGATTCATGCTTTTGAGTTCATCACTAGGAGCAACCCTATCTCCACGAGAACTTAGAGCACTTGTTTAAGTCAAACCTAGTAAGCGTACCTCTAGGAAACTTGGCAAGTAGGAACCGGTAGTCGAGCGCTTCCGTATCCGGTGAGCTAGGAGATAATAACGGAATAGTTGAGCGTACTAATTATTCTAGGGTTGTTAGTAACATGATAATGTGAAGAACATAGCTATCTATCAATTTGGTTTGTATTCCGTGGTCTAGAATGAACCTTTAATCAATTACTTCTCATATTTGAATACATTTTACAATTTTCAGCATTTCTACAACAAAATCATCTTTGCTAAGAGTATTTGTATAACAACTTGAACTTCATACCTCCCTTGGGACGATCCTACTTACATTATACTACTTGCTAGTTAAAGAGAAGTAGAGAAATTTATTTTTGCGAGATTGACACCTCGTCAATCCCATACTTATATCCCTTCTTCTCACATTCTCATCAGTAAGACACACTCCTATGATTATTTTCCATACTTTACTAGAAGTAGTTGGACGAAGGCCTGAGAACCAAACATATTTAGCCTAGTGACAACTAGGAAAGTTAGTCTAATTAGACTAGAAGCAGGTCTAGTTGAAAAGTTGCCTGATAATTTTACCACTCCAAATCATTTTTTTTTTCATACAGTAAGCACTCGAAACTCATTAATAGATAAGAAATTGATTAACTCACCAGGAACATGCCACACATCATCACTTATTAATACAACTTTCATAAGATGTTGATTTATAAATTCATTTTCAGGATACGCTTCACATAATACATCTTCGTTTATCCAAACTTATTACCCTCGAGCTAAACCAAACCATTTATTCAACGGCTTGGAATGGTTTCAGTATTGTATAAATTTTCAAAACTTGGTTGGTTTTAGTGTATTTCATTTTTAGCCTTCCCCTAACTTTAGAATTCTCTTGTTGTGATTGTTAATTGGTATGTATTGACATGAATTTATTAATTGATTTCCTTTGTTTTGTATGGCTATTTGACTTATTGATAAGCATGTAAGTGCTACATTTTATACCCATATTTATATTAGTTAGGACTCGATATTTTGGCTAACAACACTAGTTTAGTGCTTTGACAAAAAGTACAAGTGAATTTTCATCCGAGAAATAAACTCCTAAATTGCAGCTTAAAATGGCGTTCGCGGCAAAAACCACCAATGCTATATACATTTCAAGGGGCTCAACTACTTGCAGACTGGGTTAGTATTTTCTTATATTGGTCGTGTTGAGCCACCTCAAGGCCAGAGAATAAAATTGACGCATGGGGCCATCATAGCTTAAAGAAGTAGTGGACAACGTGTCCATACTCCCAACACAATCTCTCAAGGTGGTACTCGTACCGGTGAATGAAGACGGCAGATGCAGTTTAATTTCTTCTTCCAGAATCAGGTTCATTAAGGGTTGTTCAATGGAAGCACCAGCACTGGAATGGTTTCTAAATGGAGAAAATTATTTCTGGCCCATTTTAAAAAAATTGTATATTTAGAACACATCATTAAGATTCTATATATCAAGAACCCAAAATTAGTTATAATAATTTTTTGTTACTAAAATATCCTTTTACCTTAAAAAGGAAATTAAATAGATTTAATTTTTTTTTGTGAACAAAAGTGATAAAAAGTCAATTAAATGAAGGGTTATTTAACGTTTGGTACCCACCAAATGTCCAATACCTAGCTTTGGTATCCAACATTTGAAATATTAAGGGTTTGGTCACCTAAACTAATGATTGACTATCAAATACTCGTTTGACTTAACTATTTTTAATCTTTAAATATATAAAAAAATTATTTATTATAAGCTATTATTTTTCCATAATTGCCCTTCTTGAAAAATCATGTGTTTTGGAAACAACAAGGACACCATCTCCCGAACTGTTTCCACCATCGATGGAACCATCGGCACGGTTGTTACTCAGCCACCGCCACCATCTTGTTCTCAATGTATATCTCATCACCACTAATTTCATTTATTTCAAGAATGAGTATACCTCTGTACACTATTTTTTAGGTTCCACCAACATTTCTTATCTTCCTTTTAAACCTGCAAGTCTATAGTCGCCATACCAAAAATAGATTCATTTCACGCCCTTTTGTTTTGTGAATGAAATGTCGGGCAAGGTCAAGATTGACTGTCTCAGAAGATCAACCATGCATCCACTATAGATGAGTGAATTAAATACCAAGGAAGCTCTTGATTCTGTACAAGCTGAGATCAAGTTTAAACCATGAAATTTGATTTCTTCCCGCTTAACAGTTAATTTGCTTCCTAAGTCGCTTACAAGAAACCAAATCTATGTTAGTAATTTTTACAAACACTTCTTCCACAAACTCTAAAATAGTAAAACCCATTTTTGTTTCCATACATATGCCAGAGAGTTGGATATAAACAAATTCAAATGCAACCCATTTTTAATCAGCCTCAAATGGATTTTCAATCCTTTAATACACAACAACAATCAAGCAAAAAATCCAGGTACAAATAGATAAGTAATATTACAGCTTCATCCGAAAAAAGAGTGAAGGGATTTTAACTGTTGATTGATGAAAATTCTGTTTTTCACTTGTAATCACGCAAAGTTTGTGAAAATTCCATTTTATTAAGAGTGGAAATACAATTTATCATTACGGCTGAAAATTCAAATTTTCACATATATTGATAAGTGATTTAAGTATTTTGTAAAAGATGATCCTAGACCTAGACGGAACTACTACTATTTCACATTAAAATAAGTATTTTGTAAACAGAGATATTAATGAAATCGAACCAATAACAAATCAATTGACAACATTTGATCAACTCTGATTAGTTATTTTTCTCACATCAAAATCCATTCGTATTAAAGATTCCATTAATAAGAACGTTGTTCTTCCTCTTCATCCCGTTACTTTGAAGGAGAATAATCTTCTTTGATTGATGTTTAATTGATGTTCATCATTGCCATTTCTTCATCATCAAGATGTACAATCTATACACCCGTCTTAAATTTAATACAGCTGATTTTACACGGTAGGTTCTTCGAATTTTAGAAAAAGATTTATAGTATTAACTACAAATGGAAATAAACCAATGGACCGAGTTTAATGGAAAAAAAAAAACTGAAATCTATTATTTGGCCGCAATAAATGGAATATTTTGTTTGATAATAATGCCTCCATAAATAATGCAATCAATTCATTGACCACAAAAAATATAATAAATAATTAACAAATTTTTTGGTAATATATAACGGATGAAGGTTAATTTAGTCTTGTTGAAAGTTTTAAAATCTAAACTAAATCTAAACTTATAATCTTAACCGTAAATCTTGTATTTTGGGCTACAAATATATAACAATCTTATTGGTGGGTTTATAGAAGAGAGAGAGTCCAAACTTGGGTTCCTTAGAAATTTCCATGTTTCTAAATGGATCAACGGCATTAGAGATGGGTTTTGACCCAATCCTGGTCTTGATTGAATGATTTGATTTACAATCGATTATGAGAAGTGCTAGTGATTGAAGAACACAAATGGAGCTTTATACAGTAGCAGCAATAATGGGTTATGGATTTTTTAATTGATGTTGATTGTGTTCGACAACTGGAGGTGATTCAATTGATCTGGGATCGATGTTGTGTATGCATGAGATGTTGGCAAAGCTAGGTGCCGCTTGTTTGGATTGATTAAGCTATTACTACTGATAGGTGTTTGATAAATTGACTGCAAACAGATGGGTTTTGTATGGAGCTGTTGGCTCAGTGAAGATGCAGATGACGAGAATGGGTGATGTTGGAGTTAACTGAGCTTCCCAGAAATCAATTGGAAGTAGTCTCAGATGGTCAGAGTTAGGAGCCACTGATGTGCTGCAGCTGCCATGGGTCTTGTGCTGAGAATTGAATGGAGTCTGTATTCCGCAAGTGGTATTGAATGAACGTTGTCTTGTCTGCAGAGGTTGGATGTGAACGGAGACGAATTCAAGCTCCGGATCTTGCTGGTGGTGGTTTTCGTCGGCCGAGTAGAAATGAAAGAAGAATTGTTGTCTTTGTTACTGATTCTATGGGTGCAGGGCCGTTTTACAGTTTCGGGGTGCTCTGGGCGAACTTGAATTTTGAGGATTTTTTATGTGATATGAAGTCAACAATGGAGGCAAAGTTTTAGTTTGGGAGATAAGTTTATACTATTAAAGCGGTAATTTTCATTTAGCTTGGCGGTCGAATGCCATCGATTTTTTTTCCATCTTTTTTAGGTTAGATTCCCGGTTGCAAACTTTCAATATGGCCTAAATATTCAAAAATACACAACCAATAGATAATTAGTGATACTTATAACTGTAGCAAAATAGTTTGAAACAACTATAATTGTCATAAGCGTGTGTTACACTAATAAATGTGACAAAATCATTTAGTAACACTTACGACTATTACAATTGACTTATAAACAAAACTTTTTTTTGGGCCCCCAACAATTTGGGGCCCTAGGCGGCCGCCTAGCTCGCCTGCACCCTAAGACGGCCCTGTATGGGTATATTCGTTGAGAATGTACGTGGTCTTGTTGGCTGATTTAACTAAAGGCAGTAGTGTTTATTCTCCCGAATCTGTAATGGGTTCATTTGAATTTGGTTGCTCCGGGTGATGGTGATAATAGATACAAGTGATAGTCAGAAAACCTGAATTATTGCTGCCGGTGGCAGGATGGGTTCTTGAGACATGCATGAAGATGGAAGCTTGATGTGAGAGAAGAGATGATGGTGTTGGGTCAGGCTTAGCAGGTTCACTACAGGCAACTGTCGAGTTGGAGCCTCAGCATTTGGTTGATGAATTTATACCCTGTTTTGAGGTTGATTAAGAGTCTCGGTCTTGACAGAGATTTGGCAGCAAACAAAACGAGGAGATGTAGGTTGGATGGGAGTGCAGATGAAATATTCGGTGCATCTACTGGTGATGAAATTCAGTAGTTCAGAGAATAAAAACTGATGTTGTGTGGTTCGAATTACAGACAGAGTTTGGATTAGGAAAGCGCTGGTATTGGATTGGGCTTTGGTTGTTGGGTCCAAGTAAGAGTCCTGGCAGCAACTACATAAACCTAGCGACACAGAATTGAAAGGGAGAGGCCGATGGCCGAAGACGAAAAAAAACAAGAACAAGCAAAAGGGCCAGATAGCTGCAAGCAAGAGAAAAGGAACAAGATTGTTTACCGGGTGACGACGGTGAAGGATTTAATTTCTTATTTTTTATTGATTATTATTTTTATGGGTTTTAAGAAATCCATTTCGATGTATTGCTAGATTTCATAATTAGGGTTTTTATGGATTGAAACCACTTTGGGTATTAGGCTATTTTGATTTGATTATATAGCAAATAGATAGTTATGATTTGAATAAATCAATTCTTGACATTGTATATTGGTTAATCGAAATATGAGTTGTTGTTTCACCGGTTTTAGTAAACCTTTGTGCGCAATTATTAGGATAACAAATATATTTGTCTACTTATTTCATATTTCATGCTTGGGTTAAATCTTTTGATGGGATATCCTTAGAATAGCCGGGTATTATTTGTGAACCTATATTTAGTTTCGTGTAATTTTCTCACTAATGCAATTTGATGGTGCATGCTTAGGTTCAGTCTTTTGATGTGCCATGCTTGGGTTGTCCCAATGATATTTGCGACTCTATACATATAATAGGTGATGTCAATAGAGCGAAGAGTAAATAAATATTCAAGAGTTGTGTTTCATTTCAGTAATCGAATAGAAATAGTGGTGGATACCATAAACCCTGGTTAGCGTCTTTCTCTGCAAATCTACTTTATTAGTTTAACCTTTATTATTTCGTTTTCAATTCGAAAAATCAAAAAATATTCTTTCTTGTTATTTTAATTAGAGATATTGATTACAGTATTTCCACCGCTCCCTGTGGGTTCGACCCTACTTACCGTTGTCTACATTGTAGACGTCGTGCGATTGCGGTATTATTTATATAGGTATTCTCATAATCTGATCACTTATCATAGTTCTCTTGCTATTATATGAACTTTAACTAATTTGATTGAGCATTACATAACGTGTTCATTATACAAGTTTTTTGATATTATTAATATTATTGTCGGTATTGGAAAACCGACTGTATGTATAATTGGCTCGTTTGCGCTGTACGTGAGTTATACCAATTTTGAACACAATTTTGCACAAATCAAAATCTTAGAATCCATTACTTTACTTCCGGTTCAGGTTTAGTCCAAAACTGTATCATGTCCAGCCTGACCATCATAGCCAGATTGATATTCACATTTAAGCCCCCATGGTAACGATGTGCCCTACTATTTATCAACACGTATTATAAGTCAGTTTTAAATAATAAAAAAATTCTCACATATAAACGTAAAATTAGTTTTTTTTGAATAAGTTACCCCTCTAAATCATGGGAGGCAGGACCCGCTATTTGAGAAAAAGAAAGAAAAAAGACAGCTACCAAAACGTATGTGTTTAAAAACTAAGATGGCTGCAACCAAATGTATTGTACTACGATATTTATAATGATAATTACTGATGTAGTTTAGTTCAAAAGTGATATATTAAAATATTCATAATACCGCGATACTTGCTTGATTTTGAATCCGAGGAAGAATTGTACTTTGGATTAGAACCCAAGAGGAATTCATGTTTTTGGTTTCTTTATTTATTCTTTTTTCCTCTTGTATGGACACTATTATAAACAGTTGGATATGTTGATCTTTTCTTGTATTGCGGAAGAGTAATATATATAATTTCTGTTTTATAGTTCTTTTTGCAAAAAAAAAGAGATTGATGAAGCCTCCGAAACTATCATGATGCGTCAAAAATTCAACCGTTGGATTCTTAGAATTAATAACTAGTATTGGTACAGTACCTATTCCATGTTAATTATGTAGGTGTTTGTTGGATTATGTGTTTTCTACCATTAATCTACAATCAACAATAATTTTAAGACCACCCAATTAAAACCTTTAATAAAGAGAATTTGATTGAGCGAGTTGACCTTCGGTGTTAGCATGATGTATTTCCTTTGAGTTCCCATCGAGTGCTTGGAGATCATGAACTCAAAAATGGAAAATTTTGCCTTGGTAACTCAAATGGGTTTGTTCACTTACTCTTTGATTTCAACGTTGAACGGTTGAAAATAGTAAAGAGCATACACTTGCATCGGAGAGTACTCATGAATATTCTGATTGCGTAGACAATATCAGCTAGGTTAATTTTGGTATCTTAAGAATATTTATTTCCTTTTATTTTGTTTGATTTTAACTTGAGATTGACCAGGTTTTCTTTCCGTCCTCAAATTCATTCATTCCCTCCTAATAACAGGACTAACTATTTGCTTCAAATTATAGTGCCCCCCCCATTGTTTTACTCAAAGACATGTTAATTTACCATAGGCAGCTGCGCCACTTCGACCGGTAAATGCTAATCACATCCACATTCTTCAGTGTGCACCGTGCATCAGGGCTTGGCATTCGGATCTTTAGCCGTTTAAGGTTGAAATAGTTTGAAGAAGTTTTCACTTTTCTTTTGTTCACTGGCGATGAAGCAACTTACAAATCATATGAAGATGTCTTTCTAAACTCAGTTCCTGTAACTCGAAAGTCCTCTTCTCCTGATGTTTCTTCAGATAGATTATAGTGATGATTTATGAAGTGCTTCCCAAATGTTTGATGAAAGGGCAAGGAGAATTTCCCATAGCTGGTGACTTAGTAAGTACAAGTATCTGCTTATGTTTATTTATGTTGTAATTGCTTCTGGTAGAAAATACCTCTGTTGTAGTCTGATAAATTCTCGCAGTGACCCATGTAGTAGATACAAATCAACAATGTTTAGGAAGATTGGGTTGATAATGAAAATAAATACCACCCACTTGGACATTATAGGAGTTGAATTTATATATTATATACTAAAAACCTTTATCAATTCAATGTCAGCAAGTGCAAGTTCTCATCTATAGGAAGAACTGTATTTGCTGTCAGCTCACGACTTACAAAATGCATTGTCGGTCTAGAATTTGGAGGTATACGCGTACATGCCAAAGCAAAGGTTATTATTAACACCACTTCATCTGCAATTACTCCAGTTGGGAGAGTTAGGCACTTGTCTAATGCATCCACCAGAAATAGATCATGTTCTTTAGATTGTAGTTGCAAAAGGAATTCCCCAAGGTGTTTCCCGAATAAGAGTTCCAATGCAACAACTCCAAAAATGTATACATCGCATTTCTCTGTCACCTTCATTGTAGATGCAAGCTCTGGAAACACTAACAGAGGAATTAATTCAATGAAATAAACTTGACATCAATCAACTTGGCAAAGTAGGAAACTTTAGGAGTTATCTAAGAGTTTAACCATATATTTCTTAAAATATATTCAAGTACAACTCATTATTATTAGGTTAACTAAAGCTTAGCTTGTTTTGATAACCCAAAGCAATCTCTAAAATCTAGTTTTTACTTCTATAATTCTATTGTTTCAAATGTCACTCCATTTGTTTCTGTTGTTCTGTTATTTCCCAAACCACAATATTTCACTATCTATTGTCGGCGTTGTATGATTGCAGACACATTTTTCTTATTTTATTTTATTTTATTTTATGTGATGACTAGAATTACACTTTTGGCATGCATCTTCATACACTGAAAGGGTTTAAGTGAGGAATATGTGGATTTTGTCTGAAATAAGTAAGCATTAACAAAGTTATTTAGATAAATGGTGCAAGTTTGGAGAAGAATAAACGTACCTGGAGCAATGTATCCATAGGAGAGGACTGAAACTGTCCAGTTAGACTCATCTGGTTTTAGCAACCTTGCTGTCCCAAAGTCTGAGACCTTAGCTTCGTACTCCGGGTCCAGTAAAATATTATTTTCGGTTATGTCTTGGTGCACAATAGGCGGGGTGCAATCATGGTGCAAGTAAGACAAGGCCTGCGACACACCTTTGATAATCTTTAACCTCATTGACTAGTACAACATCTTCGCCTCTTTCTCTTTATACAACACATTTGCCAAACTACCCCTCTCCACATATTCATACACCAAAAACATGCAGTCCCTCGTCGAAGAGAAACCATATAATTTCACTATATTTCGGTACCGTATCTCTGTCAGTGCATGTACTTCAGACTCAAAACTCTTGGCGCGTGTAGCGTCTGAGGATGCATTTTCACTGGATGATGATGATGTATTATGGAGGCGCTTTACAGCAAAAATTATTTCATTCTGAAGTGTTGCTTTGTAAACACTTCCTTGCCCACCTTTTCCTATGCAGTACTTCTCATCGAAATTCGTTGTGGCCTTCACGATATCCTTGAACACCACATTTCCATTGTAGTTCCATACTGAGAATGAACTTTCACCACCTTCATCTACGTTTTCCTCATCTGAGTCATCTTTCTGGTTACGGCAACGGCAGAAAATTAAGAACATAATCAGAAGAAGAACCAGTGATACGACAACTAGAACAGCCACTGCAATTATTAATTTCCATTTATTTATTTCTCTACGGTTATTGGATGATGATGTATCAATACAAGGGTTTAAACCCTTCAACACTTTGCTACACAGACCTTGATTACCTCCTAAGGCTTTGACAGGATCTTTTTCGAATGCATTCACATCTGGAACTGGACCCTCGAGTTCGTTATTTGAAAGATCAATAGATGTAAGACTTAGCATACCCTGTAGAGCAGAGGGTATCGAACCAGATAGCTTGTTATTAGAGAGGTTCAAGCTTTCCAAATTTCTTAAATTCCCAAGCTGTGGTGATATCTCTCCACTGAGTTCATTTTGACCGAGATCAACATTAGACTGCAAAGCTCCCAGATTCCCAACCTGGTATGGAATTGGTCCATTTAACTTGTTATCATTGAGTTTCAAGGATATCATGCCTTGGCAGTCCCCAATTTCCCCGGGTATATGCCCACTGAGGTTGTTTACAGATAAATCTAAATTACGCATACGTGTTAATGTTCCAATCTCTACTGGTATCTTATCAGATAATTTATTTCTGCTCAAATTTAGATTAAATACCACTGAATCTGAATAAAATATAGCTATTGGAAGCTGACCTGTCAATTTATTAGAATAAAGGCTAATATCTTGAAGAGATTTTAAGCTTGCGAAAACTGGTGGGATTTCACCTGATATCATGTTCTCCGATATTCTGAAGTATGAAAGATGGGCGCATGCTCCCCAGTTCGGTGACAATTCACTAGACAACTTATTTCTACTCAAGTCAATAAATTCCAGAGTTGGGTAAACACCAAATGCATCTGTGATGTATCCCTTCAAGAAGGTTGTCTTCGAGTCGAACTCTGGATAATTGTGTGCAGTTTCTCAAACTTTCAGGAATCGGTCCGCCTAGATTATTTTTGTTGGCTGCCAAGTATACGAGATTCCATCCTATGCAAACGTTAGGACGGAGCTTTCCGGTGAAATTGTTCCAAGAGAAGCTTGCATTTTTTAAAGAATTTAGACCAAACTCTTCAGGTCTACTACCAATAATACTGTTATTTGTGAGATAAATGAGTTCCAAGTTCTGCAACTGAGTTATTGATGAAGGCAACTCTGCTTGCAACTTGTTCATGCTCACGTCAAAATATATCAACCTTTCCATGTTAGGCTAAGTCTTATGGTGTGCTAATCTAGCAGCTAGATTGGCAATCCACGTCAGCTAGGACAACCACCTATGTCTTATTGGAGTGCACGTCAGCTGGGACCACCACCCAGCGTTGTTTGGTTCAGCGCAACCAATTTCAGCCGTCAGATTAAATTTTGTGATTTTTGTGATCTGTGTGATTTTTGTGAGCGTTGAACCATTCAGCGTAAAGGTGATTTTTGTGGCGCTGAACCATTCAGCGCTTCAATCTCGCTGCTAGTTCACCTGCGAGCACATGCTATGAGAGAGGACTAATGTTAACTTTTAGGCCACACTTTTTTTTTTTGAATTGCAACACTTAACTGCTAATCTAGCAGCTCAATCTAGCCCATAAGACTTAATCTTACCGATTTCTTGAGGAAGCATTTCACTGAGTTGGTTGTCGTAGAAGGTCATGCGTTCAAGCATAATTAAGTTTCCTATGCTTGATGGAATTGGGCCACTAATAGAATTCTCAGATAAGTCTAGCTCTATCGGATTTGACAAGCTTCCAATCTCCGAAGGTTTGGGACCTGATAATTTGTTCTTGTACATATATAGATACTCTAGGTTTTTTAACAAACCGACTTCACTAGGAATTGCTCATGTGAAGGAGTTATCTTGAAGCTGAAGGGAAATTAGTTTAGTCCAATTGGACAGCAAATATTGAGAATTCTTATGTTCACATGATAATCAAGACGAATTGAAAGTAATCAAAGATGAACACAAGACAAGGAAAAAGAATTGTATTGCAGAGAAAACAATGTGTCTCAAAACAGACAACATTCAGACATATTTATTACAGAACATTTAAGTTGTCTGAAAACAGAACAACTGACTCAGATAACTAAGACTGACTCAACTGACCTAAGTCAAGTATTTGACTTGACTATCCTATTAGCCCCCCCTCAAACTGATAGGAGCTAACTCTATACAGTTTGAACAATGAATAAGAAATCAAAAACATCTAACAACAGCAAAGCAGTCAAATAAAAATATGTCTTGTATAATATGGAGCACAGTCCAAAGAAGGAGTAGAAGTAGTAGATATAGCAGCAGTAAAGTCTTCATCAGTAGAAAAAGTAGAAGCAGTAGTTGGTGAAGCAGTTGTACCTAATAGTTGTTGCAGCAGAGAACTGAAAACTGGTGCACAGAGTCCCTTAGTAAAAAGATCAGCTAACTGGTTTTCTGAAGCAATGTGTTGGACTGATAAGAAACCACTGGTGATCAATTCCTTGACAACATGGTAATGTATCTTTATATGTTTGGCCCTGGAATAAGATACAGGGTTAGCTGATAAATAAATAGCACTTGTATTGTCACAATACAAAGTAATTGGTTGTGATAATGGAATATGTATTTCAGAAAGAAATGATGAAAGACATTCCAACTCTACAGCAGCAACTGACAGACATTTATACTCTGCCTCAGCTGTAGACTTAGAAACAGTGGGCTGCTTTTTGCTAGACCAAGAAACCAAAGAAGAACCCAGGAAAATGGCATAACCACAAGTAGATCTTGTTGTTTCAGGGCAGTTACGCCAATCTGAATCAGTGTATGTTGTCAATGAACTAACATCACCTTTTCTCATTGTTATACCAACACCAATAGAACCCTTCAAATATCTCAATATTCTTTTAACTAGTATCATGTGAACATCTATAGGAGCATGCATGTACTGACTCACATAATTAACCCCAAAACATATGTCAGGTCTTGTCAAACACATATATTGAAGCATACCAACTATAGTCTTATATTCAGATGCATTAGATAATAAAACACCATCAGAAATAGAAACTCTAGGACCCTTAGCAACTGGTGTGCTACAAGGATTGCATTCTAGCATTTGTGCTTTTTCCAACAATTCCAAAGTATACTTCTTTTGTGTAAGTAAAATACTGACAGAATGTCTAGTAGCTTCTATACCCAAGAAAAGATATAAATCCCCTAATTCCTTCATTGCAAAGGCAGCACTAAGATGTTTAATAAAATGAGCAAGTAATACTTCAGAAGAACCAGTAAGTATAATATCATCAATATAAAGAAGTAGAATCATCATTTTTGAACCAGCACTATAAACACACATAGAGTAGTCAGAGACAATTCTCACAAATCCATAAGAAAGCAAGGAAGCACTAAATTTTTCAAACCAAGCCCTTGGAGCCTGTTTTAATCCATAAAGACTCTTTTTCAATTTGCAAACTTTGTGTGGAAATTCAGCACTCTTGATGAGTGCCAAATAGTGCATATTTATACACCTTTTTATTGGCATTTTACTCATCTTTTGCGCTTAGAAATCAAATATTATCCCAGATTCTGTGTTTTCTTTGTTTTCAAGAATAAATATTTGTATTAATTAATTTTGTGTTTTTAGGTAATAAATAAAGCTCGGAGAATCTGAGGAGCCAAAAGAGCGAAGAATGGGAGACGAGCATCTATGGAGCAGATAGCCAAAGCCCGCGCGCGAATCAGTTGCAACCCAACAAGGAAGATTGGGCTAGGGCTACCCATGACCCGGATCCGAACCCGCTCATCCCGAGCCATTAAGATCTTCACTCAGCTACATCCTACGGTCGCTCAGCCTTGCACATCAACGTTTGATGCTCTCGCTCAACAGCAGAATCACCCGCTCTACCTCAGCCGTTCAGATCTTACCTGCTAGATCCTACGCTCGCTGCATCATTCCCATCATCCTTTGCTATGCCCGCCTCACACCAAAACCACCAACACCCTATACCCTAATCGAGCAAACCTATTCTCTTCTTCACTTTCTCTTTCTTCTCCATCTCCTCCCTCACCCCGACAGTGCAGAGCTCTGCACAGACATCTCCACCTTCCCTCTCCCTGACAAAGCCATCACCACCACCATCTCGAGTCAAAGACAATGACCGCCTCAACAACTCGTCCACCACCCTAGTTCTAGCCATCTTTGCCCGTAGCTTCTTCTAACTTAGAGGCTAGGGTTGAGATAACTAGTATTAGGGTTTCTCTAACATCAACATCAAAGGAGTCAGAGAGCCGATTTGACAGAAGAATAGCGCGATTCAGAGGCTATCAGAGTATGGGTTGCATTCAATTTGTGTTTTAAAAGTAAATTAGGGTTTGGTAGTTTTGAGTTCGGCATGTATAAATAGAAGATGAAGAAGATGTTTTAGGGTTCATGCCTGGGCTAGCCAGTGCTTCAATTTAGGTTTAATTTGTAGTTTAATTTCATTTGATGTTTTAATTTAAGTTGTTGGGGTTTCAATGAAACCCTAATTCCAAATTGTGTTTAAACTGTGTTAAATTGTTCTTGAGTGCTTAATTGACAAGATAGCTTCAATTTTAACACCTCAATCCTTTTCTCTCACAGTGCATGCCAAGTATGCATTGTAGTTAGGTTAATACTGAGTTGAGAGTGTTTCAGCTCTTGCTTCTATTTTTAATACTAATTCCCCGACTAGTTGTGCTTAATTAGACAACTAGTACTTAGGGTTAGTACCTTAGCTGATATTTGAAGTATCATTAGGTGAAACTCCGTAGACAAGCGGCGGAATTGACACATTGCCCTTTGTCGCCATAGGAACAGGACATTCAACTCGGTTGAACTCACAATAGGAGTTAGAGGTGAATTTGAAGACCTAGCAATCCCTTACCCTCACTTTGTTTACCTTAGTTTAGAGTCACTACATTTCATCTTAGCCGTATCGGCAACCAAAACCTCAATTTATGTTACATATTTCCTAGGAATTCAGATTTAGCATAGCCTTAGATCAATCGAGCACCACAAGTCTCTCGTGGTTCGACCCCGTACTTGCCGCGTCTCCGATAGACGCCGTGCACTTGCGGTTTATTACAAGTAGGCTTAAATTTATACACATCCCAAGGCCTACCAAGTTTTTGGCGCCGCTGCCGGGGACTTGGCGTGTGCCCTGTGATCCATTGCTTGTTTTACTGAGTTCCAGTCCTCCTCTGTATATACTCACCTTACATTTTTGCTTTTAGTCCTGTTTTCGTATAACTTAGTTTAATTTTTGTAACTTGCATAGTCTAGTATAACTTAGTTTCAATACTTGCATAACTACATTCTCTCATTTTTTGTTTTTTTAAGCTCTGCAGCTCTGCCATGAAGAATAACTTAGTGTAATCATCCCCTAATCATCTCATAACATGTAATGTCACTATAATCATCTCACTGTTCTTTTGAAGCTTTCACAAATCATAGCATCTTGCATTTTAGTGTCAATTGTAACTATTGTTTTTCCCCTGTGTCAGTCCAAAAGACTCTCAAGCTTATGCCAGTGACCTTGTTCATTTGCTTTGCCTTAACCTGCACATCCCAGAAAACTGAAAATCTTTGTTGAGCTACAGGTGCATATGGTAAGGCTGAGCCAAGACCAAGGAGAAGCACAAGACTTGAGATACGTATCTTCTTTGTCTTTGCTATCTTTGTTGTGCTCTGTGAGCAGCTGAGCCAACCAAGGCGGAGACACACGTCTTGCAGACTTGAGGTTAGTATCCTGAGCATTGTATTGCCCTGAGCATCCCTGCTACGTATAAGGTTCATGTGAGTGATTCCTTGGTATTTAAATTATACGCCTGTTAGCTAGTATGCCATGACTTTGTTTAGCATTGTATGGAAGTTTGCATGAATTCTCTGCCTGTACACTTGTGAGCCATCACTTTGTTACCAAGTGTTGTTAAACCCTGAGCTTACCCAAGTATTGCTCCACCCTGTTAAGCATTACCTTGCAATGCTCTGAGCCGAACTCCAGCCCCCTGAAGCTGTGAGTTGAGTTGTGGTTGAGCTGTGAAATCTTGGCCTTTACAAGGCCTGTGCTATAACACCTTTGAGCCATTGTCTGCCTTGTGCTGTGTGCAAACCCTGAGTCACTTTTTGAATTTGCTAAGCATAACCCTGAGCCCAGCCCTGTGCCCTATGTGAGTTGTTGTGCCAAGCTGTTTTTCTGTTACATCTCTGAACTAGTGACATCTTGTGGAATGTTAGGACTGCTATAGAGTGCTTCAATTGTTCATCTGTGCATCTATGATTACTAGAAATTGCTCATATATGAGTTTTGAGGTCAAATCATTCATCTTGACACTTGAGCAAACCTTAAAAATCGAGATGTATGCTTGTGTGTAACTTTTGTGTGTTAATTGGCCGAGCTTTTTGTCTTTTCTCTGTGCCCATAACTTCAATTTGCCCTGAGCTCCAGCCCCTGCAGCTGTTGAGCTTGAGTGCAGCTTGGATAGCCAAGATTGGCTGTAATCCCAAGTTGAAGTCAACTGAGGGAGTTGATATCAACTCAGAGAGTTGACACAACCCATTTGCCCTGTACCTTGAGTTTTTAGCCTCAACTGAAATCCTGAGCATAGTCTGAGTTACTTTTTAACCCACCCGAGCATACCCTGAACACTCGGACTTGTCGCGCAATCTGTTGCTTTCTTGTTCTACCTATGCACTCGGGCTCGTGCACCTACCAACACCTTTGCATGTTTTGTGTGCACATAACCTAACTGAGCTGCCTGTTAACCCGTGTCTTTGTGAGTTACACTTAGAATTGTGCTGTGCAAACTAGTGCTGTGCTGTGTTTAAGTTTGAGAAATTATTTATGCTTAATCTGTGCTTAGCATAACCATTGTATAAGTTGTTGCACTTAGACCTGTGTGAACTGCCAACCTAGGCTGTCTTATTGCTCTGTGTTGTCTGAGCACCTAAGCCTATCTTTGAGCAAAAAAAACTTGTGCTTGCATTGTGCATTGCGATTTGCACACAAGTGTGCACCTATTCTCCGTGCTTGGCTGACAAGCTGTAAATCAGAATAACGGGCCGCGGGCTGCATCGAAACCAAACTGAAACTCACACATATCTTGGGCTGCCAACAGCTGAAGCCCAACAACTAAGCTTTGCCTTTTCGCTGGGCTAACTGAACCTGGGCTGTTAACTCACTGAGCTGCTGGGCTTCATAAGCTGAAGCCCACAACCACTAGGCCTTACTTTGCATCTGAAGCCCACATAAGCTGAACATTTGGGCTGTGCATTTTGAATCCAAACTGGGCTCTGCTTCTGCACCAAACTCAAGCCCACATAACCAAGCCATACTGCTGGGCTGTACACGCATCTGAGCCCACATCATCTGGGCTAGAACCCACTCTGTTGAACTGTTTAACATCAACTGGGCTGTATTTTCCCAACAAACCAAAGCCCAAACAAACCAAATTCCACACAAACCAAATGAAACCCAACAAACCAAAAACCCAATAAACCAAGGCCCACATAAACCAAACTAGACTTTGAGTTCAATTTGAGTACTAAATCATGTCAGGATTTTGGTCTGCAACTGGGGATACAAACAAATCCCTTAGAGAGCTTGCTTACGGGCACGCTTCACAGGATGAACTCCCCACATACCATAGTGATTTTAGGGATTATTATGAGCCTTCTCAGGGCCCTGACCTTGAATACTCATACCCTAACCATCATGAGCACATGTATCAGTCACCACAGTGGGGAGATGAACAATTTTATACTCCCCCGACTCCTTGTTTACAATCACTAATGGAAACGCTCATGGAACAAAATGCTAGGCTTGAACTGAATGCAATGCATGATCATCCATATAGCAACATGTCTGAATCTCCCTTCTCTAGTGAACCTCATGCACAACCATTTAATGATTATTCATATGAAACATGCATACCCACTATTGAAGACTCTCCCTCCATTGAACAATGTCACATGTTCTTAAAGATGAACCTGATTCATTTAGAAAAAGAAGAATGGAAGGCAGTTCATGATAGAATGATTATTGTCCCTAATAAAGAAAATCTTGAAAATAGTGTTTCTCTTCCTACTCATGCAACTAACACTGAATATGAACCTAATCTAGAGGAAAATGAGTACACTAGAAATGCTACAATTTTGAATAGGGAAATACATTTTTGTTATGATGATGAGGATGATTATGATATGTTAGAAGAGCATATGCATGCAGAAAATATGATGGAATCTTTTGGTTCAGAGACGTTAGGCGTCTCTTCTGTGAACCCTATGAATGATGCCTCTTCTAATATTCATACATGTGATATTAACTCTGAGCTTGGTTTTGTGAAATTCTTCAGTGAATGTGAGCATCTTCGCACAACTTGTTTGTGACTTAGGAAAGGATGAATCTTCTCGTAGACACTAATATTCTTATGGACCATGATATTATTGTTGTGTGGTTCGATTCCCCGCCCATATCACAATATGTTGCCTGCTCGATGATCATGACATGGTGATTGATGAATTTGTCTATGCTGGTGAGCATGATTTACCCTCTTCTGACCTTAGGAAAGTATGTGATGGTGCAAACGATTCTATACATGAAAACAACTTAGATGCACCTAATCTCTCTCCTGAGTCACAGATTGAAACTCCTCCACCAAACCTAGGTGTAGTTTGTCACGAAATTGCAAAACCAACTTTTCTAAAAATGCCTAACTTAGGCCTAGAGCTTTGTGCTTCCCAAGTCCTCTTGGACTATTTTGCATCAAAGTATAACACTCTTAAGGAGCCACAGTTGGAATGTGTATGTCTCCGTCTGTTCTTAGCAAAACTCATTTTGAGTTAGACCTTTTGCATGATGTACCTTTAAAATTGCAAGATTTTGTGCTCAAAACCGCATCCGTTCACAAGTTTAGGTTTGGGGGGAAATCATTCCCATATGCAGTCTTACTTGCACTCTCATTTTATATTTGTGTAAGGCTGTTGTTGTTTGTATATATTTTCTATTGGGTTGATCCTCAACTCTTTAGATTGTTAGTGTATGGTGAATTCTCATTGTATATAATCCAGTAGGACTTGTTAAAATTTTATTTTCTTGATTCGGTTGAGTCTTCTTGCGCATATATGATGCTAATCCGATATGATATGTTGGATTCTAGCCATAACAAATGAAGCTCTAACCGTGCTCCGCCGACATCCGGTAATCTCTTCCCTTTTCTCTTATCATCATAGTTCTCTCGGTATATAACTGTTTAAATTTTTTCTATCTGTCGACACATTGAGGACAATGTTTGATTTAGGTTTGGGGTGCATTTGCATTTGCATATAGAGTTTTTAGTCTTTTAATCTTTTATTAAAAAAAAAAAAAAAAAAAAAAAAAAAAAATTCAAAAACTCTTTTGTAAAAACCTCCAACTTTTAGAGATTTTAGAGTCACTAGCATGCTTCTAGCTATGTTTACATAGAGAATCGACCGAAATAACATAAATTGGAAGTACGGAGAACACAATCGGGTTCCTTAGTTGATTAGAGCGTTAAAGTTAGATTTAACCATACCGGAGGGCGAATTAGGTCTTTGTTTAGATATTCGGTAGTAGAATTGTGATCACCCATAGTGGAGACTACCCATTTTACATCAAGTGAGGCACCAACCTTCAATTTTTTGCAACTTTCTAGAAAAGCTTTGTTAGAGTGTGTGTCACCGTACGTCAATTAGGGTAGGAATGGTGAGCTACCCAACCGCACCAATTTCAAGACACTACTTTTGATCTCTTGAGTGCTAGTTTTTGTCAATCATGAGGGTGACGTTTAAAGATGAAAACTCCTTCTAAATATCGATTTGCGTTAGCATCACTCTCTCTCTCAATCAAGCCAAGACCCATAGAAACACATCATCGTCAACAAAGGGAGCAGCATCAGATTATTGAAAGAAAAGTTGAGATAGTCCAAGGTTTACGTGCAACAAAGAAAAAGAAAAGAAAATAGGATGAGAATTAATGAAGTTTGTGAAATCAAGACAAGTGTAAAAAATTGAGTCTTATTGTTATTTTCATTCCAAGTAAAAAAAAAAAAGGTCAAGTTTTTGTAAAGTTCAAAAGTTCGTCATCAACGGTTGAAGACCGAAGACCGAAGATTGAAGACGTTTCTATGGTTTCTATGAGAGAGTGATATTAATTGCCGATCGGGTGAAAAGGTAAGTGAGTACTCCCACCCTTGCTAATGGTTGATTTCCTTCCTTAGAGATCATCAGAAAAGATTCTTTTTGTCCACACCTCTGTGGAGTCTCCAGATTTTATTTCGGAAGGTTATCCTTCTTACCTACAACGTGTGCGGGATTTCTCTCTTTATTCCCGCTGCACACATGAGAGATTAAAAAGCGATCTTTTTGAGTGCAATTATCATAAAACCCTAATAGTGAGGCGAAGTCGAGGCTTATGATCACAATCGAATCCGAATTCTTTCATATGGTATGGTTACTTCTCGCTCAAGACTTAAGGATGAGAATGCGTTCTTTGGTAGTTCTAACTTCTTGTTACTAGCATGCGAAACTCTATGTCCTCATAGCTTCTTGGAGGCTTGAGACTCTTTTGCACTCCGAAGTTGGAGAAGGTTTTGTGGGTACACCTCGGTAAACCCTCACGAGACTACAACTCGTCCACTACGGACACCTAGGGGTTTAAAGGCTTAGTGCATACGCTAAATGCATTCGAGAGACCTGCGACGGGGGGTATAGTTAGGATTTCTAATTTGTTTCACTTGAGGACAAGTAAAATTCAGGTTTGGGGGTATTTGATGAGTGCCAAATAGTGCATATTTATACAACTTTTTATTGGCATTTTACTCATCTTTTGCGCTTAGAAATCAAATATTATCCCAGATTCTGTGTTTTCTTTGTTTTCAAGAGTAAATATTTGTATATATTAATTTTGTGTTTTTAGGTAATAAATAAAGCTCGGAGAATCTGAGGAGCCAAAAGAGCGAAGAATGGGAGACGAGCATCTATGGAGCAGATAGCCAAAGCCCGCGCGCGAATCAGTTGCAACCCAACAAGGAAGATTGGGCTAGGGCTACACATGACCCGGATCCGAACCCGCTCATCCCGAGCCGTTAAGATATTCACTCAGCTACATCCTACGGTCGCTCAGCCTTGCACATCAACGTTTGATGCTCTCGCTCAACAGCAGAATCACCCGCTCTACCTCAGCCGTTCAGATCTTACCTGCTAGATCCTACGCTCGCTGCATCATTCCCATCATCCTTTGCTATGCCCGCCTCACACCAAAACCACCAACACCCTATACCCTAATCGAGCAAACCTATTCTCTTCTTCACTTTCTCTTTCTTCTCCATCTCCTCCCTCACCCCGACAGTGCAGAGCTCTGCACAGACATCTCCACCTTCCCTCTCCCTGACAAAGCCATCACCACCACCATCTCGAGTCAAGACCTGACAGCCGCCTCAACAACTCGTCCACCACCCTAGTTCTAGCCATCTTTGCCCGTAGCTTCTTCTAACTTAGAGGCTAGGGTTGAGATAACTAGTATTAGGGTTTCTCTAACATCAACATCAAAGGAGTCAGAGAGCCGATTTGACAGAAGAATAGCGCGATTCAGAGGCTATCAGAGTATGGGTTGCATTCAATTTGTGTTTTAAAAGTAAATTAGGGTTTGGTAGTTTTGAGTTCTGGCATGTATAAATAGAAGATGAAGAAGATGTTTTAGGGTTCATGCCTGGGCTAGCCAGTGCTTCAATTTAGGTTTAATTTGTAGTTTAATTTCATTTGATGTTTTAATTTAAGTTGTTGGGGTTTCAATGAAACCCTAATTCCAAATTGTGTTTAAACTGTGTTAAATTGTTCTTGAGTGCTTAATTGACAAGATAGCTTCAATTTTAACACCTCAATCCTTTTCTCTCACAAAGTGCATGCCAAGTATGCATTGTAGTTAGGTTAATACTTTTGAGTTGAGAGTGTTTCAGCTCTTGCTTCTATTTTTAATACTAATTTCCCCCGACTAGTTGTGCTTAATTAGACAACTAGTACTTAGGTTAGTACCTTAGCTGATATTTGAAGTATCATTAGGTGAAACTCGTAGACAAGCGGCGGAATTGACACATTTCCCTTGTCTGCCATAGGAACAAGACATTCAACTCAGTTGAACTCACAATAGGAGTTAAAGGTGAATTTGAAGACCTAGAAATCCCTTACCCTCACTGTTTACCTTAGTTTAGAGTCACTACATTTCATCTTAGCCGTATCGGCAACCAAAACCTCAATTTATGTTACATATTTCCTAGGAATTCAGTTTAGCATAGCCTTAGATCAATCAGAGCACCACAAGTCTCTGTGGTTCGACCCGTACTTGCCGCGTCTCCGATAGACGCCGTGCACTTGCGGTTTATTACAAGTAGGCTTAAATTTATACACATCCCAAGGCCTACCAACTCTCAAATCCAGGTGGTTGTTTCATGTAAACATCCTCAACTAAATCTCTATGTAGAAAAGCATTGAAAACATCCAATTGCTTTATGATCCAACCTCTAGTAACAGCTATAGTCAAAACCACTCTAACTGTAGTTGCTTTGAAAACATGACTAAAGTTTCTCCATATTCTATTTCATCTTGTTGATTGTATCCTAGAGCAACCAATCTTGACTTGAGTCTATCCACAGTTCCATCTGATTTTAACTTTACTCTATAGACTCATTTGCATCCCAAAATATTCATATGTGGTTCAGGGTCAACTAAATCCCATGTATCATTCCTAAGTAATGCAGTATTTTCATCTCCCATAGACAGTTGCCATTTAGGATTTTGCATAGCAGTTTTAAAAGATTTTGGCTAAGTAGGAATTGACAACAAAGAAGAAAAAGCAGAGGAAATAGGGTGTTTAACAGAGTGATGTAAAACATGATCATGAAAAACTTTTGGTTTTGTAACACCGGTTTTTGATCTAATCACTATAGTATATAAGAAGGAACAGAAGATTGTTCAGCAACAGAAGGAACTTCAGTGATAGTAGATAATTCAGGACAAGAAGAAGCTGGAAAATAAAATTCCTTTTCTGAGAAAATAAAATGTCGTGAAATATAAGTTTTCTTTAAAATTGGATTATAGCAATTATAGCCTTTATGTAATGAGCTATAACCTATGAAAACACATTTGACAGATTTGGGAGATAACTTGTCAGGCCTTGAATGACCCAAAAAAGGATAACAAATGCAACCAAAAACTATTAGTAAAGAATAATCAGGATGCTCATTGTACAATACTTGAAAAGGAGACCTATTTTTAAGAACTGGAGTTGGAGTTATGTTTATAAGAAAAGTAGCTGCTAAAAAAGCATCATACCAATATTCTTTTGGACAAGAAGCATTAAAAAGAAGGGTGTTACCCATTTATGTAATATGCCTATGTTTTCTTTCAGCCAGACCATTTTGCTCTGGTGTATTAGGACAAGAAATTTTCAATTTAATACCACAAGACTCCAAAAACAGCGTAAAGGAACCTTTAACCAATTCACTAGCACCATCAGTTTGAAAGTAAAGAATTTTGGTAATAAATAAATTTTCAGTAAGAGTTTTGAAATGCTGAAAACATTGTAAGGCTTCAAATTTTGCTCGCATTGGATAAATCCAATGAAATCTACTAAAATCATCAACAAACAAAACATAATATCTATGTCCAGATAAAGAAGACACGGGAGCAGGACCCCATTCATCACAATGAATTAAAGCAAGTGGAGAAGTTGTATGTGAAGTAGAAGCATGAAATGGAAGTCTTTTACTTTTATCTAGTTAACAAGGATTGCAAAGAGTATCTTTTTAAGCAGAATTTAACACAATCAGTTTATCAGTATGCAGTTGATGAACTATTTTTGATGAAGGATGACCTAACCTACTATGCCATAAGTCAGCAGATGCAACTAGAGATGAAAAGGCATACTGCATTTTCGGTGTAGATATTGGATATAAATTGTTGACCATCTGTCCCTTAGCTAACAACACATGATCATACAAGCCTCTTATCTCATAGCCAATAGGATAAAATATGATATAACAAACATTATCCTTAGTAAACTTAGCTACTGACAGTCAGTTATGTTGCATATCAGGCACATGTAAAACTTTATCTAACACAAAACTAGTTGTTGGTGTATGAATGTTTGAACTGCCAGTAAGTGAGATAGATAGAGTCTTCCCATTTCCAATAACCACATACTTCTTTCCTTTGAAGTTGGAAGTATTAGTGTTTATGGGTGAAAACTATTCCCGCCGGTTTTGGTGATTTGGGGTCTGTGGATGAGGAATGAATCTAAACCCTAAACAAATGCACTGCGCGGTGAGTGCTTGTAGATTCGGAAATCAATCTGTGCAAGTCCGGCCTAAACCAAGAAATGGCCGTTCCAGACTTGTTTCGGTCACAAAGTGAAGGAGATGGGGTTGATCTTAGGGAGGGAAGCGAAGAAGGTCTTTGAGATTGTGAAGGTGTTGGCTTGCTTATGACTTGTAACAGAAAACGAACCAGCTTACGGGATGCAAGCTATCGGTTCCGGTGTTTTGTATTAACACTTGGTTTTTTGTTTTTGTCCGGACTTGCTCTTGTTGGTGGAAATAGGGAGGAGAACCTATTTATACAAGTCATTGAGCCTTATTCACATCTCTCGTGGGAAGTGGAGGAAGTGGAGTGATGGAGTAGTGGAGTTGTGTGTCGATGCTACACGATAAGTCTTGCCCACTTCTCCTGTCATCGCTAACCGTCCCTAACTTCCTAACACGTTCTTGTGATGGCGCGTTGCACGCTGCACGCTGTAAACCGCCAGACCAATACCCCAAAGTATGTATCCCCCGGTTTGTGACATGATTGATGTGCTGGAATGTGTGGATTGTGGATCCACGAAAGGTAGCATGTAATCTTTGAATTGAATCGCTGCGTTATTCGGGAAGTTGATACTTGTGAAGTATCATGTGTATTTTATGCGAATCTTTGCATCATGGTGTGGTAAAGTGATGTGTGGTGACGCCTCACTGACCAATTAACTCCTGACCAGGGTTGTATAACCAAGCTGGTGAAGTTGGACGGACGAAATGATCTTTGAGACACTCATCTGCGACCGTTAATGAATTAGGGTTTTTAGAAGAGGTGCGCAAGCATTACTCTTGACTTGGTCGAAACCAAGCATGGGAAGGTTTTGGAAAGGACCGGGCATGCATGTGTAGATAACATACCGGTGTACACGTCCATATCTCATTGTCCCATGAAGGTGCGATCTAGGCCACTCAATTTGACCGGCAAATAGGAGTGGGGAGATCGATTTTGTGATAGGAATTTGGTACCGCAAAAAGCCGCGCACCATGCTCACTTGGCGTGCGTTCCAAGATGACCTAACTTGGTCGGTCTTGGCCGACCCGGTCTCAGCGTGTAAGTGGTAGGTGGTGTTCACGCCTATACCGACTATCCCATGAAAACGTGATCCAACCACTCAAATCGTCCGTGAAGTTGAGCGGTCGAGATGGGTTGCGATTTGGGAGGTTCGACCCACGCTAGTTTGGGCGCACGTCTTGGAACAACCGGGCATGATATGCCTTGGCCGATCGGGGTGAGGGGATAGATGGGTCCACGGTGGTCATCTTTGGTATGACCGGACCTTCTTAATCTAATCTTGGACCCTCCATTCGTGACTGGAGAAGATGGACGCTCGTGATGCTCAAAACCCTAATTTGGGTTTCACGGCCGTGTAACCATGCTCTGTTTGGGCGCACAAATTAGGATAACCAACCATGGTTGGTACCGACCGATTGGTCGAGGTATGTAGGCGGCCCACGGTGATTGTGTTGACATGCTCCGGGCCCTTTGAATCTACATCTACACCCTCCATCTATACCTGCGAAGATGGATGGTTGAGAATTTATTTTGCGACACATGTAATATGCCGCAAACCCTAATTTTAGGGTTTTCCACCCATACCGCTATGGTTTGGACGTTTTGGCAAGCTAGGCCAGTGCAGGAGGGAGGCCGACCATGCGGGGTCCGCGTTGGTTCGGTAGTGGATATTCCATACACGCTTGGGGGTGATGGAATTGATCTGGGTCATCCAATCATGCTTGTGGAGTTGGGTGATCTGTGATCACATCTGGTGACGGGATCGGTCAGTCAGGATGCTCAATCGGGCTAGTATAACACACCGAGAGGGGCTCAATCGGGCTAGTATAACACACAAGAGTCGCTGTGCACGGGTATTTCGTACATGATTTCATTATAATGCTTGGAGGTTCGTGTTGCTCGTAAGAGCAACACTCGATAAATCATGCCGCACCGATAATGAGTACGAAATACAAGGCTGATTGCGCATTAATTAATAATGCTAGAAATTCACGGGGTATATGGGATTGTTGCTACAATCCCCAACACAGATGAATTTCATGTATTCCTGAGAATGGGATTGTTGCCACATGCTCCATTCTAGGTGAATTAAGTGAGGAGTATCCAACACTTATTGATGGCCTTATCTTTTACAAGATGTCGGTAGCATAATTTTTAAAGCTTTTACAATTTTAACCTTAAATGAAATTCCACCATCAACATTAAGTCCCTGCCTAGCACATAATGGTTAAACTATTGTGGGGTAGGCATGAGATGGTGACATATACAAAGGAGACAAAATAAAGGAAGTTTACCTGGAGGGATTCTGGCCGTGGGCAATCCTCCATACGTGCACGATCTTAAGCCTTGATGAACCGGTTTCCTCCCCCGAGGTGTTTGAGTTAGGGACAAGATTCTTGGGCGTGGGTGCTTACACACCGCTTTGGTTGAATCGTTCGTGTATTCGAGATGCTCTTCGATTAGGGCTCAAAATAAAGCTCGACTTGGTCGGTGTCGAATCCCCATGTATCGGCACCGTAATCGTTTTAGGGTTTCCCAAAGCACATATGCAGTATAGAGATTTTGAATCACTTTTACGATTTTGCAATAGGGCTTTCATAAACTCCGTTTCCTCATCATGTCGAACACCGGTGGATCGTCTTCTTCATACCATCCTCTTCCGTTAAACGTGCACGACTTGTCAGGCTTCATGATGAATCCCCTTTCGTGTTCTCCGAGTCAAGAAGATCATACGAGTTCGTCTCTTTTTCCTTTTGAATAATTGCTTGTTCTTCATAATGGTCAGTGAATAATCCTCTCATCCTGCGAGAGATATCCTAGGAACATGTGTGATTCTCGATGATGGCGACTTAAACAAGTCCTCTTCCTTCAAAATCAAACACACCTAGCCTTGTGAACCTCGAAGATTTGATCCTGGGTATTTCATCTTATGAATACCCCAATGCGGTCTTTCCTTCGATGTTCGTATGAAATGTTTATCCTCCAGCCCCTACCGAGATGTCGGTGGATTCTTAGTGCGGAAGGAGTTTGTGTCTTTGTACACAAAGTTATGGAGGAAATACGGCCATATCGCAACCAGGAATGTGGTCCTAAGCACTTTGTTCGTATGCTTTGGTCACCGGTAAATTGCCTTCTTCCCATGATTGCTTGAGATGGAGGATATTTCTATCCAACGCGTTCCGAATCAAGCCTCGAAAAGTGGGAGAATATGGTATCTACCTGTGAATCCATGGAGTTAAACGTGGGCTGGTTTGCGGCGGCGTCTTGATATTATCAAGGTCGATCGAGGCGGGCATCCTCGTGAATGTTGTTCTGCTGAAAAGCTATCTTGGAAGAGGAGAAGGCTCTGGCCGCAGAGTCAAAGGAGGTAGAGCGGGATGTACAGGACTTGAAGAAAAGAACAGAAAGATATCAAGCTAGACTGGAGATGATGCTCTCAAGGAACTATAATCTTCTAGATGGCCCTTTCTACGTCGTATTCAATTTGTATTCCTTTTATGTCAAAGTTTATTGGACATCTTTTGCAGAATAAATTGCATGGGTTTTGATTGGTGAAACGGGTTTTTCATTGATGCATCTATGAATATAATTGATGATTCAAACATGTAATGAAAATAAATGCATGTATTGTTGAGCGAGAGCGAGATAATGGTCGGGCATGATATGCCTTGAGCCACTTTCCATTGATGATTGCTTCAATTTGCCTCCGTCCACCTTAATAATTTTGTAGTTCCAGTGTTGTAAGCCTTGGTGACTGTGTAAGGACCTTCCCATTTCGGTGAGAACTTTGGTGCGGACATGTCTTGTTGGATGTGTTTGGCCATTTTCAAAACCAAATCTCCCACTTTGAAAACACGTGATTTCACAGTTTTGTTGTATGCCCTGGAAATTCTGTTCCTGTACACCAGAGTATGTTCTTCTGCTTTGTCTCTTCTGAAATCCAGAGTGTCTAACTCCGCTACTCTAGAGTTAGAGGCTTTAGCCTCGTTCAGTGGATCTGGATTTGCCGTTGCGATCCTGGCTGATGAGATTTTGATCTCTGCTGGGAGAATTGCATCCGCTCCGTAAACAAGTGAGTATGGGGAAACCCCAATGGAGCTCATGGGCGATGTCCGGTATGCCTATAGTGCCATTGGTAACTGGTCGTGCCATTCCCTAGGATTGTCGTGTCTTGTTCGACCGATGATCCGGATCAATATCTTGTTGGTACTTTTCGCCTTGTCCGTTCCTTGAGGATAGTAGATGGTGGAAGACCGTTTAATGCCATACTCCTCAAGTAACTCTCGTACCTTCTTATTGGCGAAGGGAGTGCCATTATCGGTGATGATATGCTTAGGCACGTAAAACGACAAATAATATGTTCTTTTATGAACGTCGCAATTGTTGCTCTGTAGTTCCTCGCCGGGGAATGGCCTCTACCCATTTGGTGAAGTATACTGTCGCGGTTATGATGTACTCATGCTGCTTCGATGATGGAGGATTGATTTTTCCGATAATGTCCGGTCCCCAACTGTAAAATGGCCATGGACTGCTTAAAGTGTAAAGTGGTGGAAGGAGCGTGAACAAGGTTCCCATGAATTTGGCATTTGTGACGACTTTGTACAAAAGCGGCTACATCATCCTCCATGGTCGGCCAATAGTATTTCTCGTGTATACGGAGAAAAGGTTTCCTCTTCCCTTGATGTTCCCTTTCATGTGCTTCCTTCAAAGATGATTGGGATTTCTTCTCCATCCGGGCATCGTAGTAGATCACCTCCGAGCTCTTGCGATACATGATCCCTTCATGCAATATGAATCGCTTTAACCTTTTGTTTCATCTTGATAGCGTCTTTTTGATTGGCAGGAGTTGTTCCGTCACCGGAGATAACTAATGTCCCGGTTCTCTCAGTCTCTGTGTGGTTTACGTTAAAAACTTCCCGGTTGATGTGGCGGTAGTTGACAATTTGGCGGGGACTTACGAGTAGTGCGGATTGAGTCTCATCTCGGCAGTAATAGCCGAGCGTTGAAGTCGTCGGTAAACGTTACCACGGTGATTGTCCACAAATTTTGTTATGAACATGATTCGGTTGTAGTTGTGCTTCATCATCCCAAGACATCTTGACGGGGAACCATCGGGTTAATGTCTGACATACCATGAGAGCATGAAGAAGTTATGTAGGGTTTTAAGGTGACCTTTCCTTGGGAGAGTGAGATGTTGAGCTCTTGAATGATCGGAGTTCGCGATCGTCGGTCTTGGTGTCTTTGTATTGTGATAACCATGTCGATTCTATGGTTCTCTCCTCTTTACGGTGGTCTCTTCCAAACCTTTGAACTTGATTTGGAAGCTAGTGTTGCTAGACAATCGGCGTTTTGTTGTTGCTCACGTGACATGGGTTATGGTTGCATCAGCAAAATAATTCGATAACCTCGTGTTTGATCGATATGGAGCTAGTGTTACTTCCTTTAGTGCATATACTCCATTCATCGATTCACTAAGTAACTTGGAGTCACCTCTTATCTCCAGCGCGTGACTCCCGCGCTGGCTATTGGCAGCCCTATGAGAAAGGCTTCATACTCTGAGTTGTTGTGGTGCATTCGAAAGTCCAGCAAAGAGTGTTAGAATCCCGAGTTGGAGATACGGTTAGTACGCCCGCTCCTCCGATCTTCTTGCTAGGGGTAGTAGAGCCATCAAAATACAAAGAGCCACGTTTCTTCTTCCAAACAGACGTCCTGGGAATTCTCGAGGAGATCTTCGTGTATCCTGCAGTGCCTTCTCCAGGAAATCTTGAAAGAAGTTCTGCAACTCTTGACCCTTGATAGCTTCAGGTGGCCACACGTTATGTCCAGATCTGACATTGGAGAAGCCACTTTCATGTCCTTCCGATCGGGGCTTTGAAAGTAAAACTTTTGCAGGATCGAGATTTAGACAGAGTATCCTGCAATGGGGATAGAGAGTAATGCAATTTTTGAATGGAAATGGATCAAGGCTAAACATGCTTTCTCCGCTCGGGGTATCCGAGTTCGGCATCTCTCAATATTAATTTGAAGTAGTATATGGGATGTCTGGGCCTCGCCGTCTTCCTGAGACGGTAGAGAGCTCCTATCGTGTCACTTTGAAGGCGGTGTAGAGATGTAGCGGCTTTCCTTGTCTTGCAGAGAGACTTCATAATGGTTGGATATGACGATTCGTTGAATCTTTGAAAATCCTCTTTTGAGTTTGTGGTCCAAATGAAGCTAGCTCCTTTCTTTAGCAAAAGGAGTGAATGAAGGACAAGTTGGGATAGACCAGGAGTATAAAACGTCAGGATGTAGTTTACCTTGCCCATGAAACTTTGAGTTCCTTCACGGTTCGTGGAGGGTGTCATTGTGAGGATAGCTTGAGTCTTGGACCAGTCTACCTTGAGTCCCTTAGCGGTTACTTGGAATCCACAGAAATTT